>JABFDZ020000050.1:14029702-14042629 GCA_019775955.2 Pollimyrus isidori | reverse complement strand
TACTGCTTTGCACACTCTTGGCATTCTCTGGATGAGCTTCAAGAGGTAGTCACCTGAAATGGTTTTCCAACAGTCTTCTTGTTGTTGTTGAGTGTGTAATCAGAGCAAAGAGTGGCTATTTTGAAAAAAAATAGAATATAAAACACGTTTTCAGTTATTTCACCTTTTTTTGTTAAATACAAAACTCCACATGTGTTCATTCATAGTTTTGATGCCGTCAGTGAGAATCTACCAATGTTTTACCAATGGTTATGAAAATAAAATAGACAAATTGAATGCGGTGTGTCCAAACTTTTGGCCTGTACTGTACACACACACACACACAGTGGTACCTCGGTTCTGGAACTCACTAGAACTCAAATTTATTTAAACTTTGTTTTACCAGGTAAATTAACTGAAAACTAGTTCTCACTGCTTGGGAAATAGCAGATTACGCATCGGAACTGCCTGGGATATAAACGTCATGCGTGTAACTAAACTCTTCAGCCAATAAGGGCAAAGGTGTGTCATTACGGAGGCGGTTCCAGTTTGTGCAGTTGGGTGAGAGGTCACAATGCATCTAACATTAATGCATTGCGTTAGGATCACAATGCGCTGCTTTAAGCCAGCACTGTAAGCAAGTTGAACGCACCCAATGACCGGACTGGGGAAACTTACTGAAACACGGACTTAATACAGAGGACTAATGACAACCAGAAACAGCTGATCACATGGGGATCCCACAAGAGGTTAACGAGGGGGCGTGACACATGGAAGGAGCGGACGATCGGGGCAGGACATGGGTAATGTTGGAATAAAATCTTTATCGTTTTGGAAGCCATTAAGAAAAAAAATGTTCTTCTTGTTGTATCCTGTTCATTTTGTGTTTAAATGCTAAAAAAAACATACTTGGTGTAATTTTGGGGGAACCAATTTTGGGTATTTTCATAATTTCTTATGGGAAAAATTCGATTACAACTAGAACTTTTTAGGATTCGATCCGGAGTCCGGAACGGATTAAGTTTGAGAAACGAGGTACATATATAAATTTAGAACATGTAAACATGTATGAAATCTGGAGTGTATAATGGCTTAATTGAGTACAATTCATATTTCTGTACACATGGGACTAGTCAGCATCTTAAAGGTAAAACTCTGGCTTCCTCTGAAAGAATAGAAACCGGATTGAAAAGGATAAAAAAAAACATTGTTCCACATAAAATATAATGGATTATGTCAGAGCAGGTCAAATATGAATGATGCTTAAATCATATACTCTATCCTAAAAAAGCAATTCATTGGCAAGATGGGTCAAAAGAGAGTGAATTCTGATTGGCTGCATTCTGAATATGCAGATTTCTCAGAGCTAAGGTCACTCATGAGTGTGGCTCAGACTATTGTGCCCACGCCTCTGACATTCAGCCATAATAACACTCATTCAGGCAGTACCATATTAGGTAGGAGGAGAGGGTGTCTCGTTTTGAACGCTGTGACAAATACAGAAGTAATCCAATTTTCCCAAACATTTGTAATGACCTGCATGAGCTGAATAATTGGGCTCTCGGCACAGGCCTAATATTCTTCAGTTACCAATGTGATGGTCGACTTCAGGCCCTTGTTGATGTCAGGACCACTGAGGCAAACTGAACGACACAACCAAGCTAGCCACAAACCACCAGGAACTGCAGGAAAACATCGCTTTCAGACCCGCACCACTGGGATTGCATACAGGGGCGGAGCCATGGTGGTGCTCGTCCTAGTTGAAAGCTGATTGGCCCCTAGACTGTCCACTCCTCTGTCACTCACTATTTCAAAACACATCACTGGCTAATGTTAAGGTTGGTCCCTCTGTATGAATTATGGCCCTCTCTATCTTAAAAATCCTAGAATTCCTGATTAAATGCCATAAACATTAAACAACCTAACGTTGATGCAAAGGGAAGGCCACGGGCCTGTAGGCGAGCTGACAGGTCAGCACCCAAGGCCCCCAAGTCCCACTTTGCTGGAAACCTCCAAAGGCGGTAGCACAGCCGAGCCCTGAGTCACCACCTCTGCTTTCGCCCGCTCTGTCTCCCAGCTCGTTTTACTCTCAATCACCTAATTAGACTTCATTTCCTGATAGGTCAAGGGGCACCCATCTTCATCGGGACAGACAAATGCAGAATTCAGGAACAAAAGCACGTATGATTGAAAATTCTGCATTCGGAGCTGATTGATAACGACTTAATTGTTAATTGGCTCACTAAGATAGCTCACATTGGGGAGAAAATAAAGATACAGTACATAGTGGAATATTCTAGCTGGATTTGGTTCCACTAATCAACAGTCTGTCCTAATGGGTATGGAGAGCAGAACATAGAATGTCAGATTTTGTTAAGACTTAAAACTTCACTTATATCACATTTAAAATGACAAAATCTCAGATTTTAGCAAATTTATAAATGACCAGAAAAAGTGTGGCCAACTAACTTCTGGCTCAACTGTACATATAGTACAGCATATACAATATGAGAAGCTGCATTGAATGGCCACAATTACAAATTAGGTTGTAAGTTATGGAAAAAAGAAACTGAAAAATGGGCTAAAATGTGAAGAGACGTGATATCCACAAAAGAGAGAGACTTCAGATTCCTTAGAATGATCCACCCACATCATGACAAAATATTTCATGTAATTTGATGTAATTGCAGTATTACTAAGACAGTCTGTCAGCGCTGCTTTTGTTTGCATGTAATGGAGGAGGTTTTGGCAGTTTAGCTAATCAAAGGAAGAATCACGTTCAAAAGGATCCCTTCTCTGAAATAATCCCAACTTTAAAGCAGGTTACGTTCAGGAAAACTGGTCCAATTCACCAACATCCCAGTAAGTGCTTCTCACAGAGCCTGAAATACAGCGAGCACTACTGTTTATCACGTAACAAGACACAGACACACACAGACAATATGGGTCAACAATATGCCAGAACATCACTTACTAAGTTCTCAGCGACTATGTTACTATATTTTGCAGTATTCTTATGTGCACTAGAGTGCAGACTACCGAGAATATTAAAATATTTATGAGGTGTCTGAAAACTTGATAAAACCACAGCAGCACGCAAATGAAATTGACCTTGTAATCATGGGGGTTATAACACTGAGACTTGGGCCATCAATAGCTAGTCCATGGAGTGGGGAGGTCTAGGTTGGGAGCAGTTTCATGGGATGTGAACTCTTTAGATTTCCTTAAAAGGAAAAGGTTTTATATGTATAATGTGTAATGTTGTGCCATGACTGCTGATGCAAATGCTGTCACCAAAGCTATAATCATCTTATTACCACTGATCAAAACATTGCTGTTTCCCAAATGTCATCAATACTAGAAACCACCATTACTGCTCCCCTCTTACACCATGCCTGCTACTCACAGAGAATGACTGCTGCTCCGAATCCTCTTACACCACACCTGCTACTCACAGAGTATGACTTCTGCTCCCACTCTTCTTACACCAGACCTGCTACTCACAGAGTATGACTGTTGCTCGCACTCCTCAGTTCCTATAGGTTTTGGCAAACCCTACCTTCACAGCGCGGGAAGGGATGGTCCCAGTTGCGGACGGTGCCATGCTCGCAGGTGAGGATGGAGTGGCCCACCAGCTGGTACCCCGGCTGGCACTCGAAGGAGATAGACTGGCCCACATTGTAACCAGCGCCCACCACCACGCCATGGCGGAATGGCTCTGGGTCGGGGCATTCCTGTAACTCATAGGCTGAAAAGACAGAGAGATTCAGCAATTTAACAATTATTATAAAGACAAACACTTACTCTATGCTTATTAAATATACAAAAAAACTAAACAGACAAATGTCTCCTCGAGGGTGAACATCAAAAGTAAGTTATGACACACACTAAAGAACCATTCCTTTAAAACTGACCCTTAAAGGTAAAAAAAACAGAAACAACAGGTTGCTTTTATTTTCACCTTGATATTCAAACCTGAAGCCAGGTTTGTTCTGAGAGTGGTCACTGTGAAAGTACACCGTGGTCTCATGGGAAGTAGTCAATAGGGAGGGAGGAATTTCCTGTCCGCTGAAGCGGCCAATTACAGAGCTGGTTTCGAAGGGACCATTGCGGATCTCCAGGAAGTCATGGTTAGCCTCAGTGGAGAAGTTGAGGAATTGCACATGCGCACCTGCCAATAGCAATACAGAGATAAGGGTCATCGGCCAATAGCAATACAGAGATAAGTGTCACCAGCCAATAATAATACAGCAAAAAGGGTCACCAGCTAATAGCAATACAAAGATAAGGGTCAGCCGCCAATAGCAACACAGAGATAAGGATTACCTGGCAATTTCATCTGGAAACCCTTGTGCCATAGCTGAGAACTAATGTCAGAATAATGTTATAATCAATTGTCTAGATGTCTTCATTGGCTGTTTGAATACAATCTCATTCGTAATGCTTCTTTTTGCGAATCAAACAAAGGACGATGAGCTTATAGTGCAACTGGCCAAGAATTAATTAAGACAAAATTTAAAAGTTGGCATCATTTCAGCAAACTCCCAAAGCCCGAAGGCACGCATGTCAAAAATTCTTGTTCAACAACCACTATAAGAAATAAAGGGCAGCGTTTAAGCTGTCTGTAGCAGGCTTCTGCCTTTGGCAGGTCTCGCCGATATTACAGGGCGAGGTATGTCACATCCCTGTAAAACAGCCACCAATAGTCAACGGGCAGACATTTACTTAACCGTAAGTAATTTAAGGTGTTATGAATCTTTATTTTACTTAAATAAAAAAGCTGAAATGAACTGCAGAGGATCATGACCCTCCTGCGAGGAATATGCACTGTGCACAGCACAGAGCCTTCCATGTGAGCACACTCTCTGTGAGCTAACGACCCAGGAAAATGAAATGACGCTTTATTTGCCATTTGCACAAGCACATTAGAATGCTTCTTTTCACATATCCCATCTTCACCCTCATATATCCAGTTGAGAGTGAAGCTTGGGGTCTGACTACAGGGTCAGGCCATTTATCCAGCACCCCTGGGGCATGTTGGGGGGGTTAAGGGCCTTGCTCGAGAGCCAAATGAAGACGTGATTATTTTGCTGAAGATGGGATTTAAAAAGGCAGCCTTCCGATCTCAGGCACAGAGGCCTAACCCAGTGAGCCACATCCCCCCCCGAGCAGCCTGAGAAGAAGAATAGAGTCTCACCATATCCTACAGGCAGGTAGATCTTCCAGGTGCAATCACTGTTGCTAGGATAGTTCCCTGGGAAACCCGGACTCAAGATCATCCCCTCCATCTCCTCTCGAATTCCCCCACACTGGGCTAAGAGGGCGGGGCCAAGATCAGGGGTTGATGTGCAAGTTGAGGAAAAATCATGGTAGAAAATACAAGTCAGAGGTGTCACACAGAATGAGTGTGAGACTGATTCTGGTGAGCGGCCGAGGCAGATTTCAAGCAAGTTCGACACGATCATGACTGGATGTCATTGCAGAGACTCCAAAAGCCTTTTACTATAACAGCTGTAATCAGGTCCTCTCTACTGAGATCTGAAAATGAGCAATTATTTCATTTTAAAACCTGGCAATTCAATTAGAAAGCCATCAAAAAGGGCTCTAAAATCAGTGCAAGGCCCTCGATCCACTCCCACTTCATTCTGGAGAAGGTGCTCAGATGCGACTCAGCCTGCTTCCTCAGCTTTTCAGCCTAAATTGCTGATTGATTTGAGTGTCACTTCACAGAAGCGGCGTGACTGAAGTGCATCAAACCCCGGGCTCCGCCCAGGAAGGGGGATCTGCAGCACTGCCTACTGAAGGGTTAAACCCACCGGGCAGCATCTGAGCAGAGAGGAGCTGAATCGCCCCCTTCGAGGGGAGCATAGAGGTGTATGTGTGTCAGAGAGAAAGAGTGATGGCTATTGGCACAGAACTGGCAGTGCCCTGTCCCCTAACAGCACTGAAGGAACAATCAAGGAATATCTCAGTAAATATTTTTAACAAGACTAAGAATAAAGAAATAAATTCAGAAAAACCATAAAAGAGGCACCATAATGACACAAAAAATAAGCAAATAACATGTGGGCTGTGGTGAAGACGATGTATAAATCACATTTTTACATACAGTTCCTTTGTTACTGAACTGTGTTAAAAGTAAGTCATAAGGTGCTTGCTGAGATTAGCAATTTTATTATTATTATTATTATTATTATTATTATTATTATTCATAGTAGTAGTAGAAGCAGCAGAAACAACAAAACAACACCAAACATAATAATAATACTAATAATAATAATAATAATAATACATGTCCAATTCCAGTGTACACACTGTGCTCTTCTATGCAGTTGCCATGTTGCAGTGTGTGTGTGTGCGCGCTTGCGTGCGTGCGTGTGTGTGTATACATCATTTGGGTGCATGTGGTAGGCCGGCCTTACCAATGCATAGAGGAGGCGGGAAGTTCCAGCGCCTCACAGTGCCGGGCATACAGGAGATGTGGGAGTTGCCCTGCGACCACAGAGATGAGTATTATGCCATAAATTAACACATCAAGCTCACCTCTGAGCTCTGTTTATAGACTGCATTGCAAAAACTGCATGAGCTGATAAAAGCTGATACCTACTTTTACACTTATGTCACAGTCCTTTTACAGCCCTATTACCTGTGTTATAGTCCTTTTTATAGTCCTGTTACACCTCCATTACAGTAATTTTTATAGCTGTTACACCTCTGTTACAGTCCTTTCATAACCCTGTTACACCTCTGTTACTGTCCTTTTACAGCCCTGTTACACCTTTGTTACAGTCCATTATAGCCCTGTTAAACCTCCGTTACAGTCCTTTACAGCCCTTTTACACCTTTGTTACAGTCATTTTACAGCCCTGTTAAACCTCCGTTACAGTCCTTTAACAGCCCTGTTATACCTCTGTTACAGTTCCTTTACAGCCCTATTACACCTTTGTTACAGTCATTTTACAGCCCTGTTAAACCTCCGTTACAGTCCTTTTACAGCCCTGTTACACCTCCGTTACAGTCCTTTTTATACCTGTTACACCTCCGTTACAGTACTTTGTATACCTGTTACACCTCTGTTACAGTACTTTGTATACCTGTTACACCTCTGTTACAGTCCTTTTACAGCCCTGTTACACCTCCGTTACATACCTTTTTATAGCTGTTACACCTCTGTTACATTCCTTTTTATAGCTGTTACACCTCTGTTACATTCCTTTTTATAGCTGTTACACCTCTGTTACATTCATTTTTATAGCCGTTACACCTCTGTTACATTCCTTTTTATAGCTGTTACACCTCTGTTACAGTCCTTTTTATAGCTGTTACACCTCTGTTACAGTCCTTTTTATAGCTGTTACACCACTCATATAGTCCTTTTATAGCCCTGTTGCAGCTCTGTTACAGCCCTGTCACAGCGGTTTTGCTGGTGAACAAAAGGCTGATGACAGGAGATAAAGAGCGGAAAGTCCAATCATACCTACTACATATCAAAGCACCACATAGATACATAAATAACAAGCAAAGAAATTTTCATGAGCTGTCATTCACAGGGTCTGGTGACAAGTGACCATAAGTGACTGTTCAACCAGCGAAAAAACAAGAACACACCTGCAGGGTGTACCCCGGCTCACACTGGAAGGACACCACACTGTTCATCTGGAAGCGGTCTCCCACTTTCATCCCGTTCATGGGCACCTGTGGCTCAGGGCAGCTGGTCAGGGACACGGCTAACAGCAAGCAGAGACACACTGGTTAGAGTATTGCTCCAGAAGGCCGAAAGAGAATCTGACAAGTTCCTGTTTGTTTATTAGCAAGATTGTATTTCCCTTTCCATACCCCCCATCTCATACTCTCTCTGAAAAAAAGGAATCTCCTTATGACAGTGTTGCTCAACCCAATCCTCGGGGACCTCCAGACACTCCATGTTTTTGCTACCTGCCAGCTCCCAGCACACCCGTGCCAGGTATTTGGTATTCTTGATTGTTTTGTTCAGGTGCCCTGGGAGCTGGGAGGGAGCAAAAATATGGGGTTCCCATGGACAGAGGTGAGAAACACTACCGTTATACGATTGAGTTTGTACGAAATACTCGGTGCCGATCTGCTTTCCTACAAAAATATAAAAATGGATGGGAAGCAGAAATACCAAGAAATGCAGCCACATATTCGCCATGCTAAGGATACTAGAATAAGGGAAGTAAAAACGAGGGGATGCCATTATTTTGGACATTCAGACAAGTCCAACAGCCCCCCCGGCACTATCGTCCTAGAGGGATATAATGACTACTCATGTTTCCCTAGTGGAAGTGGCACTGAGTCCACAAGCATTATCAACAGATCAGAGGCTAAGGAAAGCAAGCTGGGGAGCTTTCTTAGCAGGACGGCCGGCGAGCAGCTGGAAGCTTCCACCAGACAAACGGGCCTTCACCATGGGGTTACTAGCAAGCCCCTCCCACCCCGAACTTACTTTTGTACTCCAGGTGGAATCCAGCAGCGGACACACTGATGTCGGAGAAAAAATGCAGGTAGAGTTGGTTGGAGGTGCTGTTCAGGAGAGCTGGAACAGTGGTGCCTGCGCAGTGAATCCAGCAGAAGGTAGTTATTGCAGGAGCACAGTCTGCGCCTCAGTCTACCCACACTTTATGCATGGGGACACGACAGTGGCTCCAGGGGGGCTTTCAACGCAGGGCATGCATTCCCATCAGCATTAGCCATTAACGGCTTTCAGTTTCAATCTCACAACTAAGAGAGGTAATGATAGAACCACAACTGGAGGAAAAAATGCAAGGGGTCACTGAAATCACAGCTGAGCCAGACCTGCATTTTGGATACCCACAATTCCCTGGGTGTCGAAGCTACCCACCCCCCTCCTTTTAATCTGCTGGATCTGGCCAGTTTTTTTTTTTGGGAATCACCCTAAGGCTGTACTTGGGATGTACCAATAGTTCTATTTTGGAAAGAAATACAAATCTGCTAATACCTATGTTTTCTGCCACTCTACTGTGTGCTCTGGATTAAAGTACAGAGCAAAAATACATCATCCCGATGGCTTTTGTTTAAGGCTGATAGCACACAAGAGTGAGGCTCCGATTTACTCTGCCAGTGCTGTTCTTTCATTTAACTAGGAGACTGTTTCTGACAGAAAGCACAGCCACAGCAGCAATAACAGCTCCTCGGCTAGCCAGGGAAAACTGCTGCTCGGTATACCAGGGAAAACAAGTATTCTTCTCATACTTAGAAGACAGCAATCCTTAGATTTTATAAATTAAAAGCTAGTTAGGCATATTTTTACACCATAATGTATCATGCATTCCATATATTAGAGTACTGCAAAATCACAATATGTAGAAATGCTACAGAAATAGACACAAGTTGAGTGTCTATTTTTTCTATATCCTGCAGGCTTTAGCATGAAGCTGGAACAGTGTCTCAGTGGGAGGCAATGTTACCTCACACCTCTGTGGCTGAGAATTCAAATTCTGCTTCGTGTGTGTTCGTGCGTGTGTGTGTGTGTGTATGTTTACATGTCCTCCTCATGTCTAAAAGATTTCCTTTGGGGCTCAAAAGGGTTTGTTTTATTCTGCAGGTTAAAATAAATAAATAAGTGCAGTAATATATAATAATTAATAATGAAACCTCCAGGACGTGTAAAGACAAACAAACACTAGACCCACCAAGCAATGACCCAGCTATGAAGTTTCAGTTCTGAAACATTCTTGGAGTGGAACATATTAATTTGTGAAGCTGCCAGAATTTGGGTCACAAAAAAACATCTCAGAAACTCCTGGCCTAATCATTAAGGGAGTCTGACAGACAGGAATGAGATTGGAACCTTCAGAAGGAAGGAAAGTTTTTATTTGTTGTCTGATCTCCAATGAAACTTTTTTTGCAAGAGTGGAAAGAACTAGAGTCACTTAGGCTGAACCATCAATGATCTAGTTACATGAAGCAGCCACAGGCCAATCTCTGTTAATGTTTGTAGAACATTTTTACATCTGCAGTAACTTTTCAAAGTCAAAGAATGAGTGCTTGAAAAGTTTCTTTTTTTTTATTCCTGGAACCAGTGAGCCAGCAAGCCACGCTGGGGCCTGGAGCTCAGCGGAGCTCGGCTGCACCACCCCCACCCCCACCCCGGCTCCCCCCTCACCTGAGAAACTGCCTAGCATAGTGTCCGTGTTATCGCCTCCATCAAACACCTCCAGGGAGTCCCAGTTGTGCTCCGTCACGAAGCTGATGACCTGGATCTGCAGCCGAGGAGCGACCAGGAGAAGAGAGTCAGAGGCAGACTGACAGGAAGAGGGCAGAAGACGGAAGTGTGGGGTCTGGGGACCCAGGTCTGTGCGTCTATCAGCCTTGACGGTCTTATCTGGGCTGCCCAAGGAAATCCCGTACATCTTTCTATCAACAGGTGCACAAATTAAGAAAATGAATAAAAATCAAGGCCTTAGCGACAAGGCCAAGAAGGGACAGAGCAAATGGCGTGCATAAAAATGGTATTTTCTTTTTATTGATTTTTCTTCGCCTTGAGCACAATGCGATGCTTTCTCACCATGGAGTAACCCAATTTTTGTGCTATTACTGCACACAGGTTCCTAAAAGAGAGCTCTATTTTTATAAACAGCAATGCGCCAAGTCTGAAGACCCTGATGTCCATTTCGGAAATGCCAGGGGAGCGGTCCGTCTGAATGAAAATGTAGACGCTCCACTTAAACCCATTCGCCCGTCTGATTGCATACAAATTGCTCCTTTTATCCTCCTTCATCCTCCATCACTCTGCTGTTGAAATCCTTTTTCACGTTAAACTGCACTATCAGACAATGATTTACTTCTCTGGCACTTCTTAAAATATTTCTGTCACATCTTAGATATGTCTAGATGCAAAACAACAGAAAAGCAGATGACTGTTTTTGAATGGTGCTCATTTGCTGCCCCAAGAACAAATTCCTCAACTATTCCATTATATGGCTTCTTTGGGTCAAGATTGCTTAAGTTTGATTCCTGTAGTAGTCAATCATTAAAAGTGACTCATACAACATATGTGCTGAAGAATTTAGTCTTCATCCAAGTTTTAATGGTGTTACTTGTTTAGCGTAAAGACACACGGCAAAAACACAGAGCAGATCCATAAAAATCTCATGCCAAGAAGGTGACAGAAACCAAAAGTGTATTGCTTGGTCCTACCAGGTCTGAAACTATGAATCGGTAGTAACAATATATAAATCTTTCAGTTGACAAATACAGGTATACGTAACTAATGTCAGAGAAAGAGTGAGAGGCATTACTCTGCCATCCACCTTATCACTTGTGCACCGGCGATTCAGGTTCTGCACTGGCTGTTATTTATCATCCATCCTCATCAGGCAGATCCACCTGCCTCAGCTTCGCTTAAAGTAGCGCATCCTGCAGCCGGCTCCCAAAACGGTTATAGATCAGATGTGAGGCAATTATGCGGGCAGCTTCAGCCATCAAAGGACCCACAGAGAAGACAGATGAGATTAATCTTTAATTAAGGGTTCGCGGAAATCTACAAGATACGGTGCTCTTTGGAATTAGGTCTGGAATTCCAAAGATCTGACTTAGTACAATAGAGCAAGACAGCACTCTCTTCCAGGTCAAAAACCATCCAGTATGCATGCTCACAACTTTAAAAAGGGGGGAATTAATCCCCCTCTTTCATCGACAACTTTGTAGTGAGTCCCTTAGCAGATGGGAGACTTTGCGAAGTGCTGCTCCAAGCTGTCCTGAAACACACACGTGGACAGCTCACCGTTTAACACACTGCAGCAAAACAAGCTGAAGCGGAAATGAGGGTTTTGGAAAGAGGTTCAGGTACCAAGCAACATCCAATATGATTACCGTCATCGACTGCTATCTGCCTCTTAGCGAGGCTTGGCCAGTATTCCGGTACACTGCGATATTTCGGGTAAACTGCAATATTTCGGGTACACTGCAATATTTTGAGTTCACTGCGGTATTTCAGGTACACTAATATTTTGAATACACTGAAGTATTCAAGTACACTGTGGTATATTGAAATCTTGGTGGCAATCTTGGGAGGTCTCGATAAAATATGGGAGGACGATAAAATATGTCACTCTGCGGATAACACAATAGTACTGCTTTGGAAGACTCTGTCAAAATACTGTACACTGTATGGTATGAAAAACTATATACCAGCCGAACTTACTCTGAACAATTCTGCTGTCCTGAAATGCTTCAGATGTTTTCAAGGACAGAATTCCACTGAAACTTACATGTTTCCCAAAGGATCTTTCCCCCATACAAGCTTATTCTGCTATAAACCACCTCCCTTATTTAACATACCGACTGCTTTCTCTGCAGTATAAATATGTATGTTGTTATCTCAAGGACAGACAGTGGTGATAATTTTCCCTATTATGGCCAAGAGTGAAGCTGGTAATAAGGGTGTTAAAACTGATTTGTAATATTTCCCAGGATGCATGTAAAAAAAAGAATCTTGCTGCATCATTAGTTTGAGACAATACATTTCAATTCCTCAGGTTTCAGTAGCACAGTTTTTGTTTTCAGACCAGGCATCATGGCTACTTTGGGACAATAAAAGCAAAGTCCTGTTGACAATTTCCCCATTTCCTCTCAGCTCAGCTGCATGGGAATATTCTGGCTTTAAAATAAAGATGAGGAAAATTCCAATAAAACAAGCATCGCAACACTGTGATTCTCTGTAATCGCTGCCTACAGAAATGCAGTACCTTGAACCAGAAATTAAGTCATACACCAACATATACAAGTGATATAACATCCACAGCTGTGCATTTTACTTGCAGGGAACAGAATGGTAATGGTAATAATAAGGCTTCTGTGAGTTAGGTAATGCACTGTGTTAGGTAATGCACTGTGAGTTAGGTAATGCACTGTGTTAGGTAATGCACTGTGAGTTAGGTAATGCACTGTGTTAGGTAATGCACTGTG
>JABFDZ020000050.1:14016096-14026869 GCA_019775955.2 Pollimyrus isidori | reverse complement strand
TACCTAAATACATGGATGCCGATTTTCTTAAATTTGAATATTTTTTAATTCTTTTTTTTATGTCTTGTTTCTTCTTTGGGTTTTCTGTGGCCCTTTTTGTGGTGTTGTTGGTGGGGGGTTACTGTTGGGGTGTGGGGGTGGGTTTGATTCAATGCTGACAAGGTACCTGCCAGGCGGGAGAACTATGCCATGGATGTGAGTGCATTCCTGATCGCAAGGAGCAATGCTGTTGTTGCCATGGGAGCGGGGACCCCGCCAGCCATCATTAAAGAGCACGCATCGAGCCGGGATCATGATAGACAATAATCCCTCTGGTGCCTGCCTGCCCGTCGCCAATTTATTAGCATCTGACAACATCCAATCCTCGAGTGAAATTAAATGCAAACTTTGACCCCCGTGGTAATAAAAAGCCTTTTCAGACCTGGGCGCCAACACTAGATTGTGCTCCGCAGGTTTTCTTATGAGAAGACTCTCGCCGTAAAACACAGGGAGAAAATAAGACATCTCTATGAACCTGAGTCCTAGTTCACCGAGTTTACGGTTAACCAAACCGAGTACATGGAAGTCACATAAATACCATCACGTGCATGTATATCACTTCTGTGTGATGTCGGTATCTTGGCAGAACGAGGGAATGATCACATTGCTTAATGAAATGGCAGTAAATCGTATCGTCTCACCTTCAAAAGGCAGCAAATGTAATGGAGCCGCCCACTGGCCTGTGAGTGCTTGTGGAGGGCTCCCTGCTTTCATAAAGTAGCCTTTATAGCATGACGGCTTTACAATTCTCTGCCTCATGCTGATGCAGGACCAGATCGATTGATTATTACATTTGGTTTTAACACGAAATGGCGCCACAAACAAACAGCTGCTGGAATTATTAATGGATTTCTTTTAGTAAATGAAGATAAAGAATTCTCCTTGCAGCTATGATTAGGACAAGGTGAACTGTGGGTAAGTAAACCATGTAACAAGATTTCTAGCCAACTGAGAAGAATTTCTGTGAAGATGGCGGCTGTACAGTAATTCAACAACGCGGCAGACAGATTAATTTACTTCTTCACCTGTCAGGACTACAATAACTACCATGAAAGAGAAGTGTATCAGATGGGACCTTTTCCTGAATGATGGTTAATGCTTCTGCCGTTCCCCATTTCAGATTCCAAGAGATGAATTTGCCATACATCGTGTCTCTCTTCATCTCTTCCTGCCATTTAGCCTTTCCTTAGCTAGTCACTACAAAGGCACCCAGATAAATCACAATTTGATATCTCCCCTGACTAACACCTAATGTGCTTGTGGTGGCTTGCTGAAAAATTATATGAAATTTGTAGTTTTTGAGGCTTTTGACTATAAACACACAGAGAAGAAAAAAGTTTGGTCAGGAATGTCTTAGGATGCTTATTCTTGTTTTTTTATATATCTTCTAACACAAGGAGGACATGAGTCCTGTTGAAAAGGGATTAGTGCACCTGCAGAGAGAAGAAGACAGCGCTGCACAGGTCTGTCTGATTATACACGCTTATCTGACTGCACGGGCTCCGGAGAGACAGGCAATGCACCTAGTAGGAAGGCGGCCTCGGACCTGGACTCCCAAGTGTCTTGGTCCTGCGGCCTGGCCCGGTGGTCTCCCTCACCTGTGTGCGCTCCTGAGAGCGAGCTGAGGATGCGGGCGTGCTGGGTGGCCCCGTCGTACACCTCCACCACATCATTCAGGGCCGTCTGGAAGAATGTGAACTGGCCAAACACCACTGGGGACAGAGAGACGGGGTCAGGGCACACAGCACTTCTCAGTCACAGTCCTGCAGCTTTTCTGCCGGGTCATCGGCTGTAATCGCTCTCAGAAGACGTTGCAGGTCCAGCCCCTCTGCCACTTTCACAGGCACACCGGGAGAAACTAAATATTTTTTTACCAGTTTCTTTGAAGATTGCAAAGGCCATCATAAGAACAGTCATCATTTTTTTTTATCTCCGTTATTCGATTTAAATTCCAGGAATGGAGTGACTCAGCATTGCAGACTTCAGACAAATCCCTTCATTTCTAGACTCGGTGGAGCCATCGGACAGTTTAAAGAGATTCCTGGATGAGATCCTGGATGATACAACGACGAGGACGCCCAAGTACATGTGTTTAAAGTCTTCCTCGTTACCACACTCTCTGTGTGCTCGGCTGCAGACTGTGCCAAGACATGAGGCACCGACAATCACTGATTCATATGATAACCTTAAACAAAAAATGATAGCATGCCCCTAAATGCATGTGCTGCATTATTCAAAATGGGCAAAGAATCCATTGCTGGCAACCCTGCCCCTTGGAGACCATAAATGGCCGGCACCACGATTTGTTTGGCTCACCATAGTCCTTTGGCACGACTACGGAGTATAGGCAGGTCCTCCCACTGCTGTAGTTACCAGGGTAGCCCGGGGACAGAACCACCCCCTCAAGTCCGCTGTACTGCCCACCACACGGAGCTGAAACACGACCACACAAACAGCAAAGAAGACAAAGGCTTCAGTGTTTTTTTCCCCTCTTCCTTTTCACCAGAGTAGATCCACTACATTGCTTGGATGATCTTGAACAACATTTATTGTTTGATTTAGTGTTCTTACAGACATCTACGGTTGAGTGGTCAGAGAAACTGCAGTGTTTTTAACAGCCAGAAGAGTAAAACTGAGCAGATAAGGTTCAACCCAAGAGCTGCATTGTGGCGACCATCAGCATAAATATACTTCACCTCCCAAGAAATGTGAACACAGGAGTCTTGTAAAGTCTGTAATCCACTTCAGAAAAGTAAATTGCACCACAATGCTATTTGTGCTGCAGTCCCTCACCATTTTGTACCCTGTACCCTTACCTGTGCAAGTTGGACGTGGTTTGTTCCAGGTGGGCTTGCTATCACCCCCCATGATACAGGTCAAAGTGGTATCTCCGCTGATGGTGTAGCCACCGTCACAGTGGAAGGTGATGGTGGAGCCCAACTTCAGTTCGGTACCGACACGTGTCCCGTTCCGGATCGGGCCAGGCTCGAAACAGGATTCCCGTGGGTTTTCTGTGCAGGAAATATCTTACTACTTACTGAAAAAAAGTTTCTACCCACATTTCTTCACACGGCTTAAGAGAAAAATCCTTCCATAAATCAAGGGAAATCTAAGTGGACCAAATATTAATACTTATTTTAAAAATCAATATATCAATAAATCCTTAGACCAAGGTGCATAAATAGATTATTAAAAAGCAAGGAAAACATGGATAAGCACTTTGGAATATGGATAAAAAGCACTCAACACCCTTTCAATCTATTGTACCACCCACTTCCAAAGCCTGTAAAAGATGTATAACCTGTACAAAATATGGCTCCACCTCTAAAAAGGAAGCAACCTCACTTTTTAAACAGGGTAAACAGGACAACAGGTCCCAGGTGAGAAGCTGTAGATCTGGGCCCCAGGCAGGGCAGAGGCCACGCGCCTTGCCGACAACACTAATGAGCATGAGATATGCCAGCCTTATACGGCTGACTGGGGATGGCTCCAGGTCCGAGAACCAGGATGGGTGCACTGTGAAAGCTCTGCTTCCCACCTATAAAGCGCACAGCAGATGGTGTCTCTGAGAACAGCCTGGAACCCCTTAGGGGTGACATCACCCCTCCTTTTCGTCTTCTCCTCCTCCCAGACCCGAGGAACATTCTGGCAAAGGTGAGTCTATCTGCTCAATCCAGTGCAAGACGGACACGACAGCGGACCTCCACTTAGCAACGTTTACGTTTGCACAAGAGATGGTAAAAAGAGACATGGCGTTTTAGCAGAAAGGATAAACGAGACCTTTGGTAAGCAGATCCTTCCACCGAGTCCATCCAAGCTCTGCACCACATTGTTCTAGCAGTGTTAGGGGGGCATGTCAATTAAGAAAAGCACAAGATAGTCGGACAAACCGGGACCAGTTCAGACAGACTATGAGTTACACTCCTCATTTTGATTCTCGGTAAGTAATTGACCATCTTAAAAATCACATTGACTGGACACAGAATTAATAGGGGAGGAAACATTGATGGGACTTAATGCATACAATTGATCCTTAAAGAGAAATATCTGGCAACCTTCCCAATTCTCATGCTTTGCAATTAGCTTGGTCAAATTGCCTGTTTCATTGTTCATTGGCCAACAGCCGACCTTTCGCTGCGGTTGCCATTCGCCGAGCCGCTGACGAGAAAGTGGCTGCGGCTCAAGTCGTCCAAGCTGACCCATAGCTAAATGGAACACACTGCTTTGAGAGACGGGGTGCGGCCTTGTGCTGTGATACCTTTTTATGCCCTTTGGTAAGTAATGGCCTCGGTTAATAGCCACGGATATGAAGAACAAACAATTAGCTTTGAGCTTTGAAGATTTTCATAGGAATGCATTTGTAATATTATTTCAATGGTAAGTATGTGTACACACATCGGTACACCTGTATGATGACAGGCAGACAGACAGACATAGAGACTGCATAAATTACAGCAGCACATACATACACCCAGGCTATTACAGGCACAATATAAATAGATCCAAATAACAAGACAAACAATTAACAAAACAGCACAGTGTGCAAAAACCAGATTTTCACTCTCACTTTCCCTTATCTGCGTACTATTGTGTGCATCAGCAATGCATCCTAAAATAGAGAAAATACCCCCCTCCCCTCCCTGAACAGAAGCGGTGTGATAAATCTCGAGGGCAGAGACAAGCCCTCTAAGCACCTCACTCAGCCTGATGCGAGACCCCCCCTCGCCCCCACCTCAGCGGCGCTGCCCCCACCTGTGTACTGCAGCACGAAGCCATTGCTGCTGAGAGAGGCGTCGCTGCGGAAGGCCAGGAAGAGGGTGTTGGAGCTGCTCTCGATGCGGTCCGGCACCTCGGTGCCGTAAAAGCTGCCCAGCAGGGGGCTGAGCGAGTCGGGCCCGTCGTAGATGTGCAGGAAGTCGTAACTCGGCTCCAGACTGAACCTGGCAAACGAGCAGCATATGCAGGCCTTAGCAAGCCTGCCGAGCAACGTCCCACTGCGTGGAAATTCATCTATTACTTTTGTGTAACTTTAGACACAATATAGGGAACAAAATGTCTGAACATACAAAGCCAAACAAATCAAACACCACTGCAATCCTATTTCCATAAGTACCAAAGCAATACATGCTTATAAATGGCCTGAAGTCTATCCCTCTCTCAGTGATACATGACTGACAGAAAAACGTGTGAGATGCGGAGCTTACTGGGTGAAGGTGAGCGCGATGACGTAATCCAAGGTGACTGTCACCGTCCAGTCACACTCGCGTCCGTGTGGGTATGGCTCGGGGTACTCCGGGGAGAGGATCACGCCCCCTGGGCCTGTCAGGTTCCCGCCACAGGGTGCTGCAGCGAGACGGAGACGTCAGCACGACACAAGCAGGGACTTACAAAGAGTTTCTCCAAGTGCCACCAACAGACGAGCAGAAGACGAAGGACCACCAGGCAACACCTCTACTGTAGCTGAGGGTCATAGTGCTGAAGGGCCTGGACCTCGAAGATCTCTTACTGAAGATCCAGGAAGCCTACTGATGTTCTATCCTAATAATGAAGCATTCTCAATCATTATTTTATATAGAATTTAAAGCCAAATTAAAACTAAGAGATGCAGCAGATTATTTGGTGAAGAGGTGTTGGTGTGGCCAACTGGTTAGCCCATCCGGTGGTCTGTACGGATCCAAACGTGCTTTATGGTAAATAAGCATGAGAGACTCAAAAAGATCATAGGTTAAATTTCACACATTATTTAATAGGAACTACAGTCAGGCGGAGTTCCTGCAGCGTAAGTCCCTGTTTATAGAACAAAGTGCTGGCAGCGTTAAAGTACCATTCATAAAGTGAATTAATTAATTAATTCATTCATCATTAACACAGCAGCTAGTGAAAGTTAAATGCTGTAGTGGAGAAAGTGCTATTTCCGTATGCCCAGGCGCTCAGAGCCTGATCTGCACCCACCGCTGCCTTTTCACCTCTCTCCGCCACAGCCCAGAGAATTTATGCTTTTATCGTACAGTTAAGCCTTTAAATAAATTAGCTGAACCCCTAACAAAACGAGTGGGCTAATTGCAATTTTAGAATAATTGTTCTTCACGAGAATTTCAAAAATGCAGAGCGCTTTCACACTGAGTTGAGTTCAGTTTATCAAATATTTTTTAATTAAATCCAGGCTTGATAAATTTATAATCTTTTGTTTAAAATGCAGAGAAATACCAACATTCTAGTAACATTTAATTAATATAACATATTAACATAGTATAACAGAGAATGTTTCTTTAACATGTCTACTAAAAATAAGACTCTAGACTACACTATACTAAAAGTATGACCAGTAATACTATAGAATTTTTTTCTACAAAAGGGCTGCCCCACTTTTTCTTAGTCCTCTGACCTCATTGTCCTTGGGGCGTGCTCTCCAAGCATTATTGCAATACTTATCGAGGAGTCAATTAATCCAGACTGATTTTATGGGTGCAAATCAGACACCAACTGAAATGTACTTTAAGACAGGCAGCCCTTCAGATCCAAGTTAATCCAGAGCTGTGCAAATATATTAGTTATTGACATTTCTGTGAACGAATGTGACTTTTAAGAGGAAGACGACCTCACGAGGAGATGTGCCAGTGAAATACGGTCTCAGACGGTGACACGGAGACAAG
This sequence comes from Pollimyrus isidori, assembly GCA_019775955.2. Lineage (NCBI taxonomy): Eukaryota > Metazoa > Chordata > Actinopteri > Osteoglossiformes > Mormyridae > Pollimyrus > Pollimyrus isidori. The sequence goes on along the minus strand of JABFDZ020000050.1, from coordinate 14,020,177 downwards.
CAGAATGTCACCTGAGCACATCGGAGGGTCTGGCTGCCAGAAGAAGCGGCTGCTGATTTCCGTGCAGGTGATCTTGTTCGCCCCCTGCAGGACGTATCCGGGATCACACTGGAACAGCACGTGGTCCCCAGGTTCCCGGCTGTCCCCGCTGCGTGTTCCGTTAGTCGGTGTGCCCGGGTCATTACACGAAGTAGCGGTAGAGACTAGAGAGACAAAGTGGCTAGTCTTTATAAAGGAGCTACACACAGCCACACCTAGCTGCTGTGTAACACTGAAACACACCTCCAGAACATACTGCTCAGCTCCTGTAGCTCAACAAACGGCACATTCTGCGACCCCCATAAAGGTCAAATCCCAGGCCGCACCTAAAATGAACCCCTTCCCCCTACTGTGAGTCAATTTGGATAAAAGCAACAGATGTAACAATGTATGGCATAGAGAACATGGAGTGAACAGCTATTGTCCAGACTCGCGCAGGGAAGCAGGCAAGGGAAGCCGTGGAAACAGACAAAACACTTTATTTGCGGGGTAAACGCTAAACACAACATGTAACGTTAATGACCGGACTGGGGAAATAAGTGGAAAGGCAGATTAAATACACAGGACAGGCTGACCATAACAGGAAACAGGATATTACAATCGGGAATTAACACGAGGTAACGAGGGGGGCGTCATGACAGCTATTCACCAACTCTCAAAATCCTTTTGTTCCTGGGAAACACATTTTAGGCATATTTTGATTCTGATACTTATATTACATGTAATTAGAAAAAATAACCATCCTATGTATAATGCAGTGACTTTAATTTAAAGTATTATATTTATTATTTTATTTTAATTGAAGATGCTCGTCTGACTCGGATCCATAGCTGAAAGAACGCTTATGGTGAGCAGATGACGTCCCACCTCACTGAGAGTTTACATCCCATTGAGATGTGACTTGGAGGACTGTGACAGAGCTGCCCCATGCAGTGGAGAGTAAAATAAATGGATATAAATGTCAGTATACAGAGTTGCTTAGCAATCCGAGATCTGCTGAAATGTAAAGGAGAGCACTTTAATTTAGAACACATGCCATAAACAGATCAGTCAGTGGGGGAATGAGTAAGGTGTGTGTGGGTTAACAGACAAAGTCAGTGCTTGGCAGGTGGCATTTAAGTTACTGACACGCGGGTAACCTACACCTACTGTAATCCTACTCAACGTTGTCATAATTGCCTGAATTAAAATAATTAATAAAATTAATAATAATTAAATTTGATGCTTATCATTTTTATTCTTATATGCTGACTAAAATATGGACTAATACATTACAAATGATAACCATCCACACCGTTAAGAGATAACTTCTGATGTTTGAGCAAGTGAAATAAAATTCAGTTTGTCGGTTCCTGTATAATGCAGAAGCAAACTTACTTTAATAATTATTCATCAGGGTATGTAAGCAAACAAGCAAATCCCTGTCTGGAAGAAAGCTTAGAAATTGGCTTGTGGGGCGGTGTGGATCAGGAAGGGCAGGGTTTGGGGACAGTCTGAGGCCTGCATGGTGTGAGGCAGGTAACATCTGGTGAGACTGGGCTGGGTGCTCAAATTCACCCCTGAATACGGGGGCAGTGCGCCAGCCCTGGCTGAGCTGGGTAACCCTTCCCATCATAGGGAGAGTGCCTGAGTTCAAGAAAAGACTTTTCTTAGTTCAACAAAGAAATTCTTCTTTTTCTTTCCTTTGGTTATACACAAATGCAGCATAATTCTATCTGACTTAATTGTTCAGAAGCCATTGCTGGGAATTTGTTCTACCTTGTATTTTTTGAAAGCTCCCAGATCCCATTTTAGCAGCTTTCTTTCATTAATATAAAAGGATACCAATGAAGATTTATTCCTAATGTGACTGTCTGTATCGCATTACCTTCTGCTCATTATCCTGCGACTTGTTTACATTGTTGCATGACACCGAATATGCACAAATGCCTCTATGCAGATGTGTGCTTAGGCAGTCCCATACTTACCGATTCATCTCCGAAACACACACACACACATACAAACACAGACACGCAGTGACACACATTTTAGGCCCTAGTTTTGCAGAGACTTATTGAGTCTGACATTTGTGCAGCTGAAATGGAAATGAGCATGCGTGCATCTCTGTATAGCTACACAGCCGTCGACTCGCACATACGGATGCACGAACGGAGTCGTACCGGAGAACTGCAAAGCGAAGCCCTGCTTGCTGGTGAAGAAGTCGGTGGTGAACTGCAGAGTGACCGAGTTGAAGGTGCTGTGGGCATCGACCGGCAGGGCGGAGCCACTCAGCTCCCTCATCAGGATGCCACCCTCCTGGGCGCCGTCCCAAATGCGCAGCACGTCATGCACCTCCTCCGTGTGGAACACCAGGAAGTGGAGACTGAGGAGCAAGGTGGACAGGAGGGGGGTCAAGGGAGCAGCAGACGCAGCCTTGGGCAGGCGAGGAGAGACAGACAGGATGACGGCCTGAGATGTGCTGGATACTGCTATGATCATACACCCAGCAGTCCATCCACTTACTGTAACCGCATGTCCCATTCAGGGTCGTAGGGGGACAGAGTCTATCCTGCAGACTATGGGCGCAAGGCAGGGAGCAACCCAGGATCGGGCATCAACCCATCACAGGGCACATGTACACACACACACACACACACACACACGCACAAACACACACACGCACGCATACACACACACACACGGACGCATACACACGCACAGACACACACACATGCACGCACACACACACACGCAGACACACACACACACAAGAAAGAAGAAAGAAAGAAAGAAAGAAAGAAAGAAAGAAAGAAAGAAAGAAAGCCAGATGAGCAAAGGAGTCTGCATGGGGCAGGTTACCTAGGGCTATGGACTGTCCATATGTGATAATACATTCTCCACTAGGCAGGAATGTACACTGCCAGACTGATAACCGCGGTTGGTCCATGAGATCACTTTCCACAGTTATTATCCGTCACGCCAAGAGGCTACACCATGCTGTATTCTCGGCAACAACGGGTTGTCTACACTCCACAAACTCTGGATCCTCCATCATACCTGACTGTTTATGAGACTGACTACTCCACACACATGGGTTCACTCATGCCCAGAGTCGTTTTCAGAATTGGTCTGTAAGTACAGCACATCAGTAATAGCTAGTGTCCAAACATCTCTTTCGAGTCAGCAATTGGCCTATCTCTATGGTGACCTGAAAGCCAGCGGCTCTCGTTCAGAATGGCCACAGACTTGCCGGCTTGCTGTCTCATTTACCGCTGAGGCCTTAATGATAGCGGTGAGAAAAAAATGACCCTTTGGAACTTGCAGATGGTAGAATTATCATATCGAGTTATTTCTTTACTTTATTGGTTGCAATTATATTAAAATTGGCAGCAAGTGACTTCACATAGAGCCTCAGGCTCGTTATGGGATTCAAAGCCACATTTGTTGCACCATTACAGAGAAGTGCAAGTGAAACACCTGTCAGCAATCATTGTGAAGACAGACAGAATACGTGTCTCACTAATAACATGCAGAGTCGACATGCAGAGGACTGGACCACAGCATCCCAAATTAAACAACTGACAAGTGATTAGCTGAAATTCCCCACATTAAAGTGACCAATTGTTTATTGATTTTGTATAATAAAATAAAATAATAATAATAAAATAGTGAAACAAAATATGAAATTTGTACAGGTACATTGAGAGGCGTTCTCACATAACCCATCTTACCATCCTTTGTAAAACAAACACACATACATATAGACAAGATATGCAATCCAAGCATAGGGTCCGCTTAGAGGTGGGAGATCAATCTATTTTATTGATTAATTCGAGTTTACAGTTCAGGACGATGTGTTTTTATGAAAATCGATTGTCAAAAGCAAAACTAATGCGACGCACCGCTTTTCACGGGTAAATTAGCGTGACGCCCGAACACTGTAGCGAATTCACACACAAACATGTCAATGGTTTGGTTTTGCGGCGTCGGACAGAGACCAAACAAGTCCTCGGTGTAAAGTCTGCTTAAAAACTGTTGCAACCAAAGGAAGCAGCACGACAAA
>JABFDZ020000050.1:13940260-13985013 GCA_019775955.2 Pollimyrus isidori | reverse complement strand
GGCTCAAGCCTCCATTGCCAGCTTTAAAATGCCATTTTGGAACTAGCAAAAGAGTCGTTGGATGAGATGCGGAAGAAATAATCCTACTCACAATAGCGATTTAAATAGAAAAACCGGACGAATCCCTTGAAATATATCATCTGATCGATGTCTTAATGTGTGGCAACCGTAGTATAAGCGGAATAGTTGACTCCGGACCGTTGAATTATTAGAAAATAATGCACCGGTGTGCGGTGATCCTCCGCACACTCCGCTTCGCGTCGTGGCCGCATCACCACCTCGGGGGTGCATTATTTTCTAATAATTCAACGGCCCGTCGTCAATTATTCCTTACGTAACACATGCGGAAGAACAGAAGCGGCTTGTCCCAGTTCAGCTAACCTTTAAGGCCGCTTAGTTCTTAACCCTTGCGCATTCTAAAGCACAGATTGACCCACTGACTAGTCTTGTGTCTTGATTATGGCATAACGGTTTTAACAGTTGCGAGCGCATGCATAAACTGGCCGTGTGGGCGCTTTCAGATCAAAGCGGCGACGCATATCAAAGCTAGCGCCACCATAACGGGTGGTGTAATTACTGCTGCTGAAATGAACCATTAAGGCGAGGCAGATAATTGCAGAGTGCAGCTTTGCCACCGTTTTGCACCAGAGCAGGTCAATTAACTGTGGAACCCCTACGACTAGTTACATGACAAAAACTCCCACTGACATAAGTATAAAATATAAAGAAGAAAACCTACTTTCAAATAAAGTTATAAAAAATGCATATCTGGTGTTTTGTACATACATATATGCTAAATGTATACAAGGAATGTACTGAAATGCAAAAAGTGAATGCAATTTATATAAGCAGCTATGCAGAATGGGAAAAAAAGAATCAGGAAGAATAACCAGTTTATTAATATCGCCACAATTTTGTTCCTATGATCTATCCTTCCATCAGTCCATGTCTCCAGATCTGTGGCTATAAAGGTATGATGAAATCTTGCCTTTTTATTTATTTGATTTCTGGAACATTCTTCGAAGTGAATGAATTTAAAAGCAATTGTGACAGCGTGGCGTCATAGCATGACGTATTGGAGGGGCAGGGGGGTCGTACACTGCGAACAGGAAGAGCACAGAGATCATGGCGCAAAGGGTGCAGTTCCAACACAGGGAGAAGAATATTGTGAACACTGGAAAGGAAAGTGCTCAAGAAGCCATGGTGAAGGAGGCGTAAGCATTCGAAACTCCGGGGGGCGGGTGCAGCCCTTTGCTAGTCAGGCTTTTATTCTCAGAGTGCTTCAGCTTGGAAACTCATGAAATTAAATTAAGAGTATAGTCCATGCGAGTCTTTGCCTTCTATGTGGCCTGCAGCTAGACAATCTAATATAACCAGGGCTAGTAGGCACATCACATCACACATCATAAATCAGATTCCCACCCCGATTCCACTTTAATTGCATGAAGGAAGAGCTTTGGCCTCTTACAAAGGCTTTATGGTATGGTGTGAAGTTATAAGTAACATTCACAATTGATAACAATACCAATTATCAGCTAAAAGTCAGCATGCCATGTCTACACAATGATGGAGACAGCAACCGCTATTCCAAGTTGACAGACATTTTCAGCAACATACCAAAAATGTACTAGATCATAAGAATATTTGTAGATAAAATGCAAGTACAACAGGCATTTGAAATTGCATTCTAGTTGCCTTATTGTGTGCAGTGCCATTGTGTTTGGCAACAACAACTGCCTTAGGATTCTTGGGAAAACTTTACAAATGCATTTAAAAAATGCCACATTAACCTGCCATTTAAGTCCCACAGGGAATCATTATTTATTCATTGTTATTCGTTGTATAATGTTACCATGGAATGAGTCAAAGTAAATCATTGAGTATTACCATGTTGGCAACTGTTGTCATCGTCACACTTGCCTCTACCCTTAAGAAACAGCAACAATCATCGTTTCGTTTAGACTTTCGTTCGGCGCCGCCGCCCCACTGATATGCTTCAACAAATACGAATTGATTTCCAGATTTTTTCTCTCCAAATTAATTTATTTTTGTTCGGATCTTTCATTTACAGCATCCAAAACCCTAAGCATGTCAGGTCTTGTTTGCCCCCTTGCTGTGAGTAAAATCAACTCAGCTAATCAGCTGGAAAGGCGGGAGAAAATGCGTAAAACCTGTAACGGTCGGTGTGGCGATTCAAGACTAGTCCGCAGGCCATGGTTTTCAAGTTTTCTGATCTCAGTGGGTCATTGCCAGCAGAATAAAAATGGCACGTATCACTAATTGGGTCAAGCTGCACATGACTCGCAATGCCCAACAGACAAGGGAACTATCCCCATGGGATTAATCACAGTGAATGTTTGTCCGCTTATTCTCTCCCTTAGCGCTTCTCCTTTCTGTAACCCACTCGATCTCCTTTCCCTGATATACCAGTTAGCATGTGTTTCTTAACCTACCCCAAAACAATCACTCCAATTTGCATTTCAGGCTACCGTCTCCAGAAACTGTAAGGTGTCCTTGGCCTCTATGGGTCTCATCTCTAAGTGTATTCTGCAGGTCCATCATCACCCAAACTGACTGACAAGCTGCTATAATTCGAGAAGAGGCCCATCGACATGGCCACAAGACTGGCAAGGCCCCTGAACACATGTGACAGTACAAATGCCTATCCCCAGAACTGTTTAATACATTATTTCTGTTAAATTGTACTCCCTGTAGAGGGGGCCATCAGCTCGAGAAGCTAATGTGGGCAGATGTTCCACTACAAACACGGCCTAGCAGGGAAGCGTCACATACAGGCACACATGTCGCTATGTTCTCCCTCATATCCATCATCCCCATACTAAATATTCACATGACTTATTTATCCATCAGATACTTGTGTTCCTGTGGCATCATGCTGTCAATCTCTTTGAAATTTTCACTGAGTAGCTAAACTACTGTATGGCATCTGTGCTGAATTTTAAGGAACAAATCGAGAAAAATACAAACAGCTACTTTCATGGAGCTACTAAAAGTTCAGCTACTTCTATGGAAAATATTAGTGCAAGATCAGTTCAGTAGCTTAACTTAAATGTAACATTATTAAAGTACAATTATCATTTAAATAAATCATTATTTTACTGATACATTGGTCCGACGGCTGACAATTTAATGAACATGTTACTTATTTTATTGTTATATAGCCATGAATTCTGCTACTACTGCTGCTACTAAAACAAATAATTAATATGAATATTTTAGATTATGCAGCATTTTCCTGCTGCAAAACTATACAAAAGCTTAATCTCACTCATAGGCAGAGCCAATCGGCAACGTAATTAAGTTTTTGTACATTTTAATTTCACTTCCAATATGAGAGAAATCAGAGAGGGATGAATGGGTCAGATCGGGGGCAACCTTTCTGTATGCTGCAGGTTCTCGTATGCAGAGAGATGAGGCTCTTCCTGAAAAAATCCCCTGGATAACAACATAAGAGCAAAAGACGGAGAACCCTTTGAAAGCGGCCATTAGTAGCTATCTGTCTGAAGCCTGGCTGCGAGGTACGCAGAGAATACGATTAAGGGCAACAGGAAAGTGGTCTTCAGACCAAGATGAAAACTGACACGTCAATGCATTACAATCGGGATAAAATGCAACCCTGCAATATTAAGTTGCGTCATAGCTAGAAGGAAAGGTGGGCTCAGGGCTAGGCTGTTCGAAGCCTGCCAGTTCCTGATAATTGGTTCATTAATGGGGCAACAGACTTGAACCGATGGCAAAGGCGGGTGTCAGCCTTCAGTCATTAGTGGAGCAAAATACACCTGTGGCTTTTACCTGCCGCCAAGCCATTCAGAAGAGGACCTTAATGCAGCACTGTCAGGAATGACATCTGTAGATTAGCCAATGCACACTGGCCGTTCCAGGCTGATTATACATTTACAAGTGAGAGGAGCCCATTTGGCCCATTTTGGAAGAACAACGAGGTAGTCCTACATATATCCCAAAAGGTTTTGGCCTCATTTATATGACCTCAGCCTGGTTCTGTTGCGGTTAACAAAATGACTGCGGTATCTTTCCTCTTAGTCAATTTTATATTGTTTAACTTTTATATTATTCTCTAAAGGTAGATACACAGTGCCCACCCACAAACAAGCTGTCCGGGAAGCAGAATTTTAATGATATGCAGTTATAAAGAGTCACCGTCAATAACTCCATCCCCTTCGCTTCCACTTCAGTGGGTATAAAATGACGTATAAATCACCATGAAAGAAAATACTGGGAAGAAAAATCTAGTCTGGATATATCGCGCTGACGAGCAACTCTCACACGTGACCCAGTCTGCCCGCTATATTTATTGAGCAACCTTTAAAAGAGGCTGAGGAAATGCTGCCGCTGGACTCTTGTTTTTTACGACTGACCAGAAACATTAAAGACACAACTATCAATACCAAACAGAATGACCAATTAGATCGAATTAGCTGTTCATACAGTAAGTGACTTTAATAGCCCTGCATTATTGGTCATTGATGCTACTTTGTCTCGCAAAGTACACAGAAACTGCAGCAAAAGATAACATAATAAAATATTTAAATGGTGAGTTTTGCTTAAAGCGTTTTCACTGTGATCTATATTGAATATTTTCTCACAGGCCTCCATTGCCTTTTACTTCGCTTGTATCTTTACAATGTCTTTCATGAATCAGCCACACAGAAAAGCTGTTATTTAAGTCCAGTCCTGTACCTTCGTAGGACACCTTAAAGCCAAGTGAACCACTGGAGTCATCGGTCTTGAAGTTGAGCCACATCTGGTGACTGGTGCTGACGACCAGGTCCGGCGTGGTGGTCCCAGACAGCCTGTAACAGAGCCAACCCGGTGTGCTGGTTTAGCTCTCCGCTAAACCAGGGTCTATCTAAACCACCATTTTCTCTCTGTCAATCTACTTTGGCCAGTGAAGCCTTTCAGGTCAGAATACGTGACTAAAGCTTTTGATGACAGCATGCCAAAGACAGGATGAGGACCAACCATCCATGGAAGGCACATGCATAAAAATTGATATTTTAAACTTTATGAACACAATAAATTTCCAAACAATTATTAACTGCATTCTGGAAGAATAAGAAAAAAAAAAAGAAAAGAAAAGAAAACACATTTCCGAGCATCTGGTGTCTCCAACACCATTACAGGCATCAATATTCAACACATCACAGTCAAGTGATCTTGTTTTAACATTGAAATGCACGGAAATTAAAAATTTGGTCCTGGGTATTTATTCCATGCACCGCTGCACAGGGAGGTCATAGAAGGGGAAAAAAACAACAGAATGGGAGGCAGAGGGAAAGAGAGGGAGAGAGGAGGGCACCAGATGACACTCACACGTGGAAGACTGTCTTCTGGTCCCCGACGGACGCGCCATCCCCCACTGTCAGGGTGTCGTAGCCTCGCTCCAGGTCAAAATCCTCAAATGTCAGCTTGATCACCTGCACATGAGTGGGCAGTGTGTGTGACATCAGTAATGGTGACACCTGTGTGTATCCATCTCCACCATGTCACCCAAATTAAGAACAGAGACAAGGAGATATACCAAATCTACACAACAGTCTTACTGGTTAAACATGCAAGCTATACCTGTATTTAAATCTGGAGAAAAAGATCTGAGGTAATCCCATCTAGAATGGCAGATTTAGTGAAGAGCGAAGATAATCATATACAATTAAATTGATCTACGTTATGCCATAACTTGGCAGGTAGGTGCTTTCCCTCTCAATCCATAGAGAAAATGATATTATGAGTTTTGTATTTAGACTAATTCATCTTTATTCCAATGCTTAAGGTTTCATATACAGCATAAATTTGCCTTATTCAGGTCTGAATAAATAAATAATCCAATAAACGTTTTGTTCAATGAAACAGCATACAAGTTTATAAAGCATGAGATACAAAAAAGACGAGCTGTCTAGTCTCCCATTTCAAATTGCCTGCCACATTTCTGCTCAGTTCTTGATGTTTTCGGAGTGCTTTGAGACTTCAGCCTAATGAAAAAGCTTATATAAATGCAAATTGCATTTTGTCCTATGGTAAACAAACACTGTAATGAAAATTGCCAGGGATGGGGGAAACGCCATTCCAGGTCGGATTGCAAGTTAAACGCTGCGTCCCTTCCGTGAGGTATGAGCGACGATCTTTTAGGCTCGGCTGCTTTTGCTCACAGGCAGTCACGTTTGTCCTCGTTTGGTAAGGTCTGCAGGTTTGAGATGGGCAGGTTCAGTGGAGGGGAAAAGGACTGAGTGAAATGCAAAATCAAAATTACAGGTTCTCTCCACCTACCCCCCGAGAGGGATGCGAAATAATTGTATTGCAATACAAGAAATATTATATGAATAGATCTAAACTTAACCCAAATGACCTTTACATTACCTTTAGGTCACTGTTTTATCACTGAAGCAGCTAAGATATTCCATACATGTGGATGGTATGATGATAGAGTTGCGAGTTCCCGTCGTGAGGGAACTTATGATGTTACCCTGGTTATCACAAATGACTTAAGTGTTTCACTTTAGATTCCTTAAGAATAACCTAGCTGGGTTCTAGATTCTGCACCTCTAAATTATGCCATGTGAAATGTACCGGAGAAACCAATATCTCTACCTTGGAGTAGAAGGTCATTTCAAACCACGTCAAACTATGTTACAAGCACAGGCTGCTATTGCTCACTTTCGCTGTGGGTCTTCCCACAAGCCATGGTGCATTACAGTTTACTCACATGGCCCTTCATAAAAAAGCCCTTATCATACATAATGCATAATTCCTTGACGGCATCAGAAATGTGCATTTATACATTTGACAACAAAACAATGTACCAAACTGTATGGCATACATCCAATAAGCAAGGGATTCCCTTCATATTCCATGCTTGCGCTTGAAACAAAAAACTACTTTGTTTGGTACTTTATATAATCCATGTAGACTACAAAGAACTGTGACTAAAAGTTACTATCATCAAGGTGCAGAGAACTTCCCACACCCGCCTTTACTCAGAGCCTTTAGCATGAGAGCTGCAACTTGGGCCACTCTTTTCAGCTAATCAGGAGCTTGTGAAGGCATCTCACCAGACTGTACAGATAGCTGAAGCCCCTGGCTGGTCTGGTCGTGGGATGTGCAGTTTGTTCTGAAGCTCCATTTGTGATAGACATGATACACAGGCCATTGTGGTCTGTTCCATCTCTGCTGATTTCATTGAAAAGCCATCTGTAGCCTAAAGGCCCTGGTTCATCATATCTTTACATGAGGTTACACAGCACTGAATTAGCCAGCTTAAAGTAGAGATGTTACAACTCTACTGGGGTCCACAAGGGGTCCTTCTCATGATCAGTCACATGTTCCTGACTCATCTCTTTGTGGTGATAAATTAATTCTATTCTGATCAGTCATTATCACATTTCATTCATTCATTCATGAAAGACACAGATGAATAAAATTATTCAAGAAAGGCACAGGAAATGAATTTCTGTCCACCGATCATGGCACAAGTAATGGACAGCACCTATGGAAGGGGTGGGTAGGAAACAGTAAAGTAAATAAAAGCGAATGAACCGCACTTGGGATCAGAGTGAATGTAAAATAATACTTAAAAAAATGAATGAGCAGCAAGAATGGCTTTTATTTGGGACCCAAGATGAAACAAGACAGCACAACAAACAGCAATTGGAGTTAGTATGCCAAAAGGTATTTGGAGAATGTGGGCCCTCCATCAATGCAAGTAAAGAACACGGGATTTTAGGGAGACATGCTATATCAGATGTGCACTTTCAGACAATTTAATGAGCCTTATCTTACAGTGATAATAGTTGTTGCAGAACACTATAAAAGAGGCTTATGGAGACCTGCTCATACCTGGAATTTCAGTGAGTCTTATTATTCTGAGATCTATATTGCAATTATAATTGCAATTACAATGAATTTAAATTACAGTTAATCAAATACAATTCATTTAGATCAGCTGTACTCCTCATGGAATATAATGTCTTTTTGAATGAATTAAGGGCCTGACCCAGCTGGGGTCGCTTTAATCCCAGCCCTAAAGTCGACAGCTGACCTCGGCCTCCCTTCTTCTGACCACGGACTCTCATGCCAGGGACTGCCACCGCGCTCACACAAAGACCGTAAGGAGAACACATCATGGCATTGCATCTCCATAGAAGGCTCTGAGTAGCCAAGTGATGCTCCATCCTCATATGTTTAGCGCCGCCTGCCAACCAGACCGTCCATTTCACCCGTGACTCAGAGCAGGTCGTTGACGAAGGTGTCCCTTCCCTGCCCTCTCCCACCCAGTGCTGGGCCTCTGTGATAAGGGTACAGATTTGTAACATCATTTGTTCAAGCATGGAGATTGAAATTTGGCAGGCGAGGCCCATGGCGGCCTTGAACCGGCCTGCAAAGTCATTACTTTTTGCTGGGAGAGGCCGTGTCACTCCCATGATATCTTTTCAGTCCTCTTCAGAGTCACACTGATCACTCAGACAGGCAGACAGATACACACACACACAGACACACTATTTCTTTCATGCGAAAACATCAGTACAGTTGATCTTCCATTGTGTATTTTATTTTCTAGGTGCACTGCTCTGGTGCTGAAACAATGACTTTAGCCCATTAATGCTAATCTATGCATAACTCTATTGAAGTGCTACCTGCAGACTGTTCAGTTTTATGAACAGATGATCAATCAGTGGTTCACATGGCAGGGAAGTGTCATGGCTGAAGGCTGTGAGACCAAACAACCCCCCCAGCCTGCCCAGCGGTCACCTTGTTGGGGTCAGCGGCAGTGATCACCCAGGTACAGTTGGCATTGTTGTCATACTGGACGGGAAAGTTGGGGGAGGTGATGAGGCCGCTTGGCCCACGGAGCTGCCCACCACACATGGGTGCTGGAAGACAAGACAGGAAAGCAAGTTCACTTCATAGGTAATTCAGTAAAAAAAAAACAGAATGTAACGCAATACATGTACATAACTGATATCAGGATGTCATTGGGCGACATCACAGATGGAAGCTTTCAGAATGATGCTTTTTGTTGTGTCTATGATCAGAAGGTCGCTCTTTCCATTTCTGTCCTCAGCAAAACAGTCCTGTCTCTGTTGAGCCCTTTGCTCAAATAATTAACTGCATGGCCAGAATGCTCGCGGAGCACCAGAAGAGCAGCTGATCCTACGATCAGACCTGTATGTATGTGTGCATTTCTCAAATGAGAGAAAGGTGGCATTGGCCAGACTGCAAATAAAGATATTTTTCCCAGGTTCAGACTCAGGATAAAACATTTCATTTTTTAAACTTAAAGCAGTTTTTTTTTTTTTTTAAATTGAGAAGTTAATGAGACTGTACTGAAGTTTTGTGCAACCAGTAAGAAATTTTTGGCACATCAGTGCACTTTTATGAATAAGCATGTAAGACCTCTGGCTAGGACTCAAACATTTATCCAGTCAATAGGTGTCTGTCCATTTGCCACAACCTGTAGAAGCCATGTCTTACTGGAGAACCTTGGCACTCATGTAAAGGGTAACCCATGCTTTGGCACTCTCTGTGGCACAGGGGGTTAGAATGCGATGTCTGTAGTCAGAAGGTAGCTGATTCAAATCCCAGGGTTGGCAGAGAGGTGTCACTGTTGGTTCCCTGACCGAGTCCCTTAAGACCCAAGTGCTCCAGGGACGTGTGACCCTGCTCTCTCAAATACACAGGTCATTTTGGACAAAAGTGCATGTTAAAACAAACAAAATGTAAAAGCACAAAACGGTTACTTTTTCATCCCTTGACTTTGTAGAAATAGTGGACTCCATGAATTTTCAAGGGTAGATGTTTCTTTTCATCTCTTTCAGCACCTTCCAGGATCACAGAAAATGTCGCCTGATATTAGACCAGCCGCTCAGTAATGAGCTGTTTAACGAACGGCGTTGACGTGTAGAGTAAAGGCGAGTATCTGAAGGTCGGGACCCAGGGTCCAGCATTTAATGAGTTACATCTAATCTATTCCTGGGAGGTTGTAAGAAATCCATCCCACTCTCCGCCAAGCGAAGGTGGTACACATACAGGCAAAAAAGCGAACGAAGATCAACCTTACAGCCTCTGACCAGAAAGCATATTAGTGAAATATTTACCATTCAAATTAACGCTTCAAATTCCTAATTTACAGAGAAATTATAAGCACTGAAATGAAACAGCGGCTCTATATAACCCGTCTATATAACAGGTCTCCAGTAATTAATATAGACGGCAGAAAGTGACCGAAAAGTTCAGAACCTGCTAACCCCTTTCCGCTATTACAGTATATACCAAGGAAGTAACATTTTACCTAAGAAAAGGTATTTGATGAAAACTTAACCTGTTTAAATATATCCGATCAACATCACTCAACAAATGTCAAACTTATCCCAGTGAACACAGCCGCTACAAGACGGCGTCAGAATAAGTCCACAGATGTCTTACAAAATGAAAACAGCGAGAGGAGCATTCCTTCAACACTGTGGTCCAGAGTAATCAAATCACCCATCTCCATTCCGGGGATATGCCAGGTCCAGGGTTAATCTCCTATAGACTCAATTGGATCAGTCTGGGACCTAATTCTTGGATGCGCCTCTGAAAACTGATTTTTTATTTTTTAAGCACATTATAGCAAACAAAGATTTCAAAATGGTAGCTAGACTGGATGGGGTTGGGCGCACGCGGGGGCCTGTGGGACCTCGCACTCCATAATTCTTTCTGCAGTCCTGCCCATATTTCTTAGCATAGATTCAATATGATTTTCACATTGTGGCTAAACCAATTATTTACACTGTCTGACCAGAGCTAAATAATTTGTATAAGTTGCCAATGTGCCCAGTCATAGCCAACGACAAACCCAAGCAAGAAAAAAGGTGCAACATCAGTGTGAGGAAGGACTGGTGTTGAAAGATGGTGCTGAACCCATGGCGGAGCTGAAGTAAAAAGCAAGCAAGCCATCGGAGTTTGGAACCAAACTTCATGATTTTTATTGCACTGTGTTATCTATGGACGGATGGTTCATTCATCTGAGTAGATGTATTAAGTCTTCTTCTGACACAGTATTTACAGTAATTAAAATTAACACTAGATGTCGACACTTAAGTTGTTTGCAAACATTTACAAATTCATGCTTGGACTGCCATAGATATCTGATAAGCCCAGTTGTCTTATTTACTTCAGCGTAGGGCTGTAAAATTATCATTTTGAAAACTAAATAAGCATGTAATCAGCTAACTGATTAGTTGGGCCAAATAAATTCTGCTTCACCTTGAACAGCAAACAACACTAAAGCAAGTGGTGTGATTTTACATAAGCATATCATTGCTATGCAAAAAATGTAAATATATCTACATGGTCTGGCCTCAGATTGGTTCTCCTCTTAAAAGCTCTGTTGCCAGATGCAGAGAAAAGCCACTCAGATGGTGGCCGGTATGTTTAAGTAGGACACGGATAGCCAAGTCAAAATGGGCTACCTAGTCTTGACTTCTACCAATGTCAGGGATTTTCTTCCTTGCTGAGAGATTTCTCTGATGTTTTGGTCTTATGTCGAGCTTCCACAGACAAACCTATCCACCATATTTAGGTTGCTAAAAATTGTACATAACACACCAATGTTAACATTGCTAAAAGTTGATGTCATTATATGCGATTTGTGCGGCAAACAAAATGCAACCAATCAATGACAAAATTCAACGTCAGCTATTTTCATTACTGATCGTTAAAGACGTTATTGATGAGCTGTTGCAGCCATGCCGCACAGGCTACGGTGTCAAGTTGTGGGTTTGCCATCGCTGACATTCCATAACAATGAGTGATGGCAGCAGACTCCAACCCGCCACTGCTTCCCTTTCATTCCTGGGTTTCGCTGATGGATACTCATTAATAGACAGTTCTGTTCCTGGTAAAAGCAGCCCTGGTTTATCCGCAGGAACGCTCTGCTGCTGTAACTCCGGCCCACGATTGCTTCGTTTTCGTTCCTGGTTTTGGCCGATGGATACTCATTAATAGACAGTTCCATTCCAGCGCAGTAAAAGTGCACTGGGAGGGTATGTGGCACTGTTGTCCTGGCTATGTTCATTTTGGTGCATTTTTCAAGAGGCCTCGCCTCGTTCGTTCATGAGCTTTTCATTTTGTGAGATCAATAAACTATGAAAAATAATGTGGCCCTGCCTCGCCAGAGGGAGGTGATTGGGGAGGATTAAAAAAAGCCCCCATATCAAAAGTCAACACTCCTGAAATAAATTAGTATTATTGTACAGGGTACAATACAGGCTAAGAGTTGGTCAGAGCGGGAAATGTGTGATGAGGGCTCCTGCAGACCTTCAGAAGTCTCCCTACCAATGAGCCCAAACAGCTGTCAAATCTTGTTAATTCACCAAGCTGCAGAGACCCAGTGACTGCAGCCAGCCCGAGAAATGCTTTATATCTCAACTTGGCATTGAGTCATTGAGTGTCTTGAAGGTTTAGTTCATAAAGTGAAGGGGCACCAGCCACGCAACACAGATGATCCTCCCACAGAGAACCCCCATCGCACTAAGCATGGTCAGGGAGGCCGGCCCGATAAACAAAGCTGATTACTGATGAGGGTTAGTCATCACCCCCAGTGGAAATCAGACAGACCCTCCCCCTAGCGTTTCACCATCATTTGCAGTGAGCTGCAGCTTTCCACTGCCTAATACCAGGTCACAAATTGCCCAATTTGCATAATCATCATGGAAGCCTGTTGAAAAGCAGTGAGCTAAATAAATGAACAATGAAGACAAAATGGACAAGGTGTGCCGTTCGCGGAGTTATCATCTGAGCCATATGCGTCCATTGTCCCATGGGAGATTTAAACAGCCACCATTGACTATCAACAGATTTTATGGATCCAAGGCAAAAAAAACACCCATAGACAGTGTGTTGTGTGCCCCCCCACCACTCCCTAAGCCTGGCACTGGGGTGCCTCGATCACCTGGTCTACATCCCAGAGCATGGTACCAATTATTCTTTCTTCTTCACTCAGCATTTTCTCATGAGATGGCATGTGTTTTGCTCTTACAGTTTTACAAAGTCCAGAAACATACGAGGGTGGGGGCAAAGGAGGAGAACAGCATGCAAAGGCGGGGCCAGATGAAGAGGAAAGCACAACAGGGCGGGGCCAGAGGAGGAGGGCATCACATAAGGGCGGGGGCAGAGGATGACAGCACATAAGGCCAGGGTTAGTGGAGGACAGCTGAGCAAAAAGCACTGTGAAGATGAGGAAGAACACTGGCCATCAGCATGTACCTCTGCAGATGGGTCGATCGTCACTCCAGCCCACGTAGCTGTCTGTCACTCGCAGGCAGGTGATACTCTTGGAACCCTGCAGCTCATAACCTTCATCACAGGAGAAGTGCACCGTCGAGCCCCTCCTGTAGAGGGAGACAGGCAGGATCACACACTTCTCATTCTTATTCAATGCAGTCCTTTTTGTGGTGCCAATAAATGCAGCAGATTCACCCAGCCAGTGACAAGCATCGGTATGTGGCTGTGTAGGTGTGTCTATAATAGCTACGCACACCCACACACACGCACCATTATGCACATAACTGTAGCGAAAGACATCTCAGCCTAAGAGTAAATTCCAACTTTAGCAGAAGAATGCATTTACAGCTAGCGAGGGGGCCTTGCGAGGGCTGATTCTAAGAATTTTTTAGGTCGGGGGGGATAATTAATACAGAGGGGCCAACCATATTATCCCTATTATTAGCTAATAATATGTGATTCATGAGTGACAGGAAAGGAGGCACTCTGGGGGCCAATCAGCTTTGAGGTAGGGACAGCACCACTGTGACCCTGCCATCTGCATCACTGAGGGCAGTGCTGGAAAGAAAGTGAGCAAAGAAAAAAATGCAGAGAGCATGTCCTGGTTGTGGCAGCAGAGCTGTTGTCTGTGACCCTGATCAGGACAATGCAGAGAGCATGTCTGTGACCCTGCTCGGGACGATGCACGTCTGTGACCCTGATTGGAACAATGCATGTCTGTGACCCTGCATGTCTGTGACCCTGCTCGGGACGATGCACGTCTGTGACCCTGATCGGAACAATGCATGTCTGCGACCCTGCATGTCTGTGACCCTGCTCGGGACGATGCACGTCTGTGACCCTGATTGGGACAATGCATGTCTGTGACCCTGCATGTCTGTGACCTTGCTCAGGATGATGCATGTCGGTGACCCTGCTCGAGCTGATGCATGTCTGTGACCCTGCTAGGGATGATGCATGTCGGTGACCCTGATCGGGACAATGCATGTCTGTGACCCTCCTCGGGATGATGCATGTCTGTGACCCTGATCGGGACAATGCATGTCTGTGATCCTGCATGTCTGTAACCTTGCTCGGGACGGTGCATGTCTGTGACCCTGCTAGGGATGATGCATGTCTGTGACCCTGCATTTCTGTGACCCTGCTCGGGATGATGCAGAGAGTATTAGGTAATCCCCAGAACACACTCGTTTACTCTCACTACCCTAAGCCTGAAGCTCCACGTACCCAATTAGACACCCCAGCATCCTGTTTATCCAGACTCCTGCCCCCTGGGCTGACCTTTACCAACACAGAGTTGGAATTTACTCTTGTTCCCCATATCCCCCTGGAGACCATGAGATTAATGAGAGCACCCCCACCCCACCTCAATGGGGGCGATAGGGGAAGGAAATGAAGTCCTCACCTGAAATCAGAGCCTTTCCTCTTGCCTCGCTCTGGGATTCCCGGGTCTGGGCACATGTTGTGTCCCTGAGCGACACCCATCTGGGACACTTAAAGGAACAGGAACAGCCCGTTAGAGGGAGACAATGAGGGAGACGGGCAGAAGCTTGATTCCCTTGGGGGGTGGCGTGTGGCTCAGTTGGTTGGGACTCTGTTCCCATGATCATAAGGTTAATAGTTCAAATTCCTGGGCCAGCAGACTGGTGCTGCCATTGGGCTGGTGAGTTAGGCCCTTACCCCGCAACACCTGGGGCGCTGCCCACCCGAATCTCCTCCCAAAAGTGTCTCATGAAAAGTAAGATTGGGTATGCAAAAAGAGAATTTTACCACTTCTACCTTGCCCATGAGTGTCATGTACAGACTTTACACAGAGCATGTGCTCGATGCTTGAACGGGAGTCGGGGGTATTCCCGTCAGGGGTTGGGGCGTCCCCCTCGGTTATTGAAAAGGGGCACTTAGAACTTCAAAAGTGGGCACCCCCAGTCCTGGCCCTCTGCGCGTTTATGTGGACCATAACAACAGGATTAGAAAAAACACAATCCAGAAGCTGGCAATAAAAAACAAGGAAGTAAAAAAAAATAATACTGTCAGGTACAGTAACGGATGCAAAGCAATTACAATAAACAGATCAGTCTGCATAGTAAATAGTGCATTAAATGGATCATGATCCTCAGATCCAGGGTCTTGACCCCATGCTGATTTACCAAATCCTTGGCAAGAGTTTCCATGCAGGGAGAAACAAGAAACTGTTTCCCACTCCACTCAACTACCCCGGCAGAGGCCTGCGTGGCCCAGAAGGTCAGCAGAACCCGCGTCTGGGCAAAGGAGCAGTGGTGCCAAAGACTCGAAGTTGCCTGGAAACCCGATCTGACACATGTTGATTCTCAGGGGCTACTTGCATATATCTGCTCATGAATATTAACAAGCCGGGAAAGGGCATTTCTGTCAGCGGAGGCTGGGACTAGGGAGGCTTACATAGCTTAATTTCTAACGGCCTCGCTGGATACTCACTGTGAGCTGGTGACATTTTCTCACAATGATGTGAGGGTAATAGAAATGTAAATAACCAAGCTGCTTTAGATGAATAATGGAACTTTCCGCAAATATGATTCCGTGTGCCACCGCAGAAGGAGCCTGGAATGCAATTAGCGCTTCACTCCGATCGCCTCGCCGTACGTTTACCCGCAATAACAACCTCGCGCTTTGTCTGCAGCGCATGCGCTCTACGGCCACCAAACTGCGGGGGTGCAGGGCCCTCGCGCTGAGCCGATGCCGAAAAGGAGCCCGATTAACATTCTGTTTACGCTGCCGTCTCAAGGTGCCACATGTTTAACACTTTGATTCATGCTCCGAGGACACGCTTTAAGTAAGCCGGCACAAAGGAAATGGGATCGATACAGAGTAAATCTCAGCGCGGTGGCTGGGAATGCTAACGTGCGTCCTGCCTCGCTCCGACCCGGCGAGAGCCAGCAAGTTACACACAGATATCTTGTGGTGTGTGTCTTGCTCTCAGTACAGTGGCAGAAAAGCCAATGCCCGCCTCACCCCGCTCCGCCCGATGACTTATGATCTTCTGGTGGGTGTCTATGCTCTCAGCAGTGGCCGGATTGTCGACGCCCCTTTCACCCCCCCCTCCACCTCAGTGACTTACACACAGATATTTTGTGGTGGTTGTCTTTGCTTGGCAGCATCTTCACACCTCGGGACTTCAGCTCTGTCATCTTCTTCACTGTAAATAACATTGATAATAATATTAATAATAGAATTAATAATAAAATGTGTCATTGGTCCTTAACCCCAGAGACAGGATGACTCTGCTTTCTCATGGGTAGGTACATCGCTTTTGGAAAAAAATGACTTTAAAATAAACATAAATGTAAGAAATTAAATAAAAAAACAAACATACAGATTAATAAACAAACAAATAAATGGATGAACAGACAAACAAGCTTAAATAAATAAAGCTAATTGAGTTGATAGTTTAGTTGATTAGTTTAAGTAATGAATTAGTAGAATAAAATTCTATAATGCTATATCTGGCAAGACAAGAGGAAAGTAAATGGATGGATCAACGAATGTTGTGTTTGTGTGTGTGCACGCGCGTGCGTGTGCTTGTGTGTGTACAATATTGCACAAAAGTCTTAGGCAGTCAAAGAAGATGTTTAACTCTGGATAGCAAGTGTACATGTACTTAGAATAAAACCACAAGTTAGCATTAGAACAAAATGCAAATTAAGAATAACAAGAAAAACTAACAAAGCAAAAATGTATGCTTTTGTCCAAACGTTATTCATATCCTGTTGAATGGATGAGCACTACTTCAGTTCCCAAACCTCTCCAGCCCTGTCCATTTATCCATTACATCTCACAAACAACTCACTTAATTATTGAATAGTTTAAATCTTTAATGAGGTATTGATTAGCCATACAAGGTGTACTAGTGGTTAAGTCAGAAATACATGGATGTGTTGGACACTTGCAACAAATGCTGGGGTGACTTTAGGAGAGGTTTTGGAATGGATATGTTGACACGCTTTTACAGGCATATTATGGTATTACACCAACACGAAGATCATGTAAACATCATTTTCTTTTACTGCTTAAGACTTTTGAGCAGTACAAATCCCAGTTTTTCCACACTTCTTGGGTGAAAAATAATCTCAAATGGGTTACCCAGTTTCTGTCAATATCTGCAAAACCATTTCTTATACCACCGTGTCAGATCCGTCACCCAGCTCAGGGGTTCCACTAGATCCAGCAAAGCTCTCTGATGCTCCACTTCATCTGAACACCTAGCTCACCTGTCCCGACTTAGTCAGACACATGTATACTGTCTCTGCACCTTAGAGCCTTCTCTGCTTGGCCTGACTGCATGCTCACTGGCCTGTTCCCATGTACTGATCCTGGATCTGATTTCCGTTTAGTGCCCTTTTCGCCTGCCTCTTTTCTGCCCACTTTCTCTTCATCACTGCCACTGGATTCCGATTGGCCAATCTGGTTTTCTAGATTTTGACTACGACTGCGGATCGCATCATTAAAGTTCCCTCGCACCGTTCCCGGATCCTGTCTCCGCATCATTAGCACACGAGCGCATCGAGGCAGCCTCTGTCGCACATGTCATCAAAGCGCGCACAGATTACATCGCTTTTCATTGCCTTACATTTACATGATATTCTTATTTGGACTGACATACCTTGCCACTATGTCACAATGCAATAAGCCATGGAAAGAAAGGCTGTCACATTAAGTTATACACATGAATCATGTAATGTTGCGCTGACACTCCATCAAGTCCTCTTGCGTGATCCACAGAACAACTATACTGTGTTTAAACAAAATTCTGGTTATTTGTTTAAAAATTAGTTCACCCTCAACTTCGATGAATATATCATTGACGTGAATAATATCTGGATTAATCTACCGTGAACCATATCCATCTTCAACATCGATATGTAAGTGTTCTGCTATGTATGATTAAGTATGTAATAAAAGTCACATTTTATGCGCCTGTCTTCAACTGAGAGAGTATTAAACAGCAAACAACACCAAACACGACTCATAGGGACTGTCCTCTCTCCTTTGACCGGATTAATGCAATCTGTGTTCTCCGTACAAGACCAAGGTCCTCTGTGTGGTGATATGCTAATAAAGCAGACTAGTCTGAGTCTTGAGAATCTCATTGTGAAGGACTCATTAAATGAGAAGCATCCTCATTGTAAGGGAGTCATTAAATGACCTAGTATGTCATGTACACTTTTTATTGGAAGGGGTGTATACATTGGATGAAAGAACTGAATGAACCTGTGAAATTTAAATCTCATCTGAGGGCCTGAAGAAAATCAAAGCCATTAGGGACAGACGTACCATGAATCAAATGTGCAAAATTAGACATCATTAATTCTATGGAGAATGGGTCTCCATCCCAAATTTCAATTCGATTAGGCTGCATAATGTTGGTTCAAGTAAGAGGATGAAAATAAACGCTAAGCTGTGCAGTGAGTTGTTTGACCTGAGTCCACTCTGCAGAGTCCAGCTTGGTAATCGGCACTCAGAGTGAACCGCAATCTGTGCAGTGTGACGACAAAGACCCAGCTGCTGGGCATCTGAGTGGTTTAACATGGCCGTTAGCGCTCGCTGTCATTAGTGATCGTTAGCGACAGCAGCAGAGACGTTTATGTAGATAAATCCACCCACACCGGTCCTATGTGTTCCACGGGGCTGTTTAGCACCTTCTCGCATCAATTATGGCAGCAGACACCAATTTACGCGTGTCATATTCCGGTTGTCTGTGAAATGTGAAATGTATACCCAGTGTACGGTTTGACGCCTCAACCGTAGAGCCTGATGATGCCTCAGTCCGTGTGTGTGTGCGTGCGTGTGTGTGTTAGGAGATAATCCGATTAAGTTAAACCTGTGTACGATGCTGCTTTTAGAGATTCGCACATGAGAAAAGCAGCACCTTTACTCTCATTCTCTTAGCTGGATGTGTGTGCCACACTGAGGTGTGCCAGCTAAATATATATCCACCTGTCTGTCTGCTTATCCGACATGGGTTCACTGTGAGGCCGGAGCCTATCTCAGGAAGCACAGGGCATGAGGCAGGGGGCACCTCGGATGGCATGCCGGGTTATCACAGGGCACACACTTGCACTCCAAGAGTAATTTAGAAACACAAATTTGCCTAAGCACATGTTTCTGAACTGGAGTGCTTGGAGGAAACATATATTTAAACACGGCGAAGGCTGTGTTGTAATTATAATTTTTTATTATACTTTAGGTACATACATGCCACAGATGGGCAATGGATGAAGCAAGTTAAATCAGAAGCAGCCAATCCGGGTCTACTATAGAAGTCCACATTCTGAACATTCTGCCATCTGCTCCGGTTTGTAATGATCCGTCCCACTACATACACTACACTGGCAGCTTTACCACAGAGCTACACGGAAGGCATCAGGACAGAGGAGCGGAAAACTAGAGCCAGATACAGTGGTACCACAGAACTTTAACTTAACCCGTTTAGAACTCTGGATCTTGCACATGCATCATTGAAATCTTAAAACATTCAAGTTCTGATTGAATTTTTACCCATAATAAATAATGGAAAACTAATTAATTTGTTACCGGCCCTTAAATATGTTTACACTTAAATATGTTTTTCTTTAGCATTTAAACACAACATGAACCGGATAAAATAAGAACAGCATATACTGTACTAAATACATCTAACCATATTTATCAAAATAGTAATTTGTAAAGTAAGTAAATAAATTCATTTTATTGCCTAGATGTCTGCTCTTTCCATGTGCCTCGCCCCCTCGTTAACCTCGTGTGGGATCCCCATGTGATCAGCTGTTTCTGGTTGAAGTCATTAGTCTTTTGTATTTCATCCGTGTTTCAGTTTGTTTCCCCAGCCCAGTCATTATATTGTTCATCTGCTATTTTCCTGCCTTACCTGTAATTAAACCACGTATTCCCCGATACCCTGATGTCTGTGCCTTTGTCTCTGTTCCGTCCCCACTGGGCATGACAATATTATTATGATTACATGTATTAATAGTTTATTATTAATATTGAAATAATAAATAATAACTCTTTATTTTAAAATGTATTTTATTATATAATAATAATTACCATTGTCCAAATGTATTTTTACTATCTAAATATATGTATTCAGCTAGTGTAAACATGCACAATGCTATTACAGCTAATGCAAGGCTGAGACTGAAGCGCTACCCTTTGTTTCCGCTAAGAGATGTGCCGCGTGACTCATTTCCCCGCGTGTACAAATTATCTTAGGTCGGCGTTCACGGTTTGACTTCTGAGATTCAGATCGAGCACTAAGTTATTTTTTTCCGAACTGGCTGGTTCGACTTTTAAGAAATTCGAGAAGTTCTAATGAGTTCGAGAACTGAGGTACCATTGTACATTTAAGAATCAAGAAGTCCCCCTGCAGGAAGGGCCATCTCATTATGAGTTTATTCAGTTCACCCTTTTCCCGATGCAGTTAATGCATCATTTATTTATCTAACATAAGCACCTGCAATCCAATTTTCATAATAATCGTCCTCATGGAGGTGTCAAGATTAATGTGGATTGGGATTAGATTTATTCAATTAGGATAGTCTCTCTCTTGTATCCTTCCTTCATATTCTCCCACCATTACACTGCTGAGTTTGTGTGGTTTCCAACAAAGACTTTCCTCTAAAGTAATCAGTATGAAATTAATATGCAGCTAAACAAATTGGTAGCAATGGCACTTGTGCTTAAAATGCATACAATTTCACGTTAAGATTCTCCACTTTGATCCCGACCCCCATGTTTTTCTCCGTAATTATGCATATGGAATTCTGTCTCTGATGTAACACAGATGAGCCTGAAAGAGATGTATACTCCAACTGGGAAAACAGATTATAGATATATATATGTATATATAAAATGTTAGATCCATCCATCCATGCATATTCACTGGGACTGTTAACTGCACATGCTGTATTAATGTAAACAGATTTGCATGCATGCATTACAACAATCATAAGGAGAAATATGATCATTCTCCAATTTTCAGCAAGAAATATATTCCATTAAACACAAGCAGAGGATCCTGACAAACACGCCAGCAGTTAACAGACAAACTACTCAAACAGACAAACAGTGTACTCAAACTAGATCTAGAAGTAACTAGAGGTAGGTTAAAGATAGTGTACTTATTCAAAACCAAGCATAGACAAACTAAGATATCCTGTCATGAGGTAAACCAGAGTATAAGAGATCCGATGGTAGTTATACTGCAGTCACTGTGTTTGCATTTGCAGGAAAATAGCAGTGATAGTGTAGGTGAATGAGGAGCAGTGGTCTGGCTGAGCTTGTGTGGGTGAATGAGGAGTGGCATTCCGGCTGAGCTTGTGTGGGTGAATGAGAACCGGCGTTCCGGCTGAGTTTGTGTGGGTGAATGAGAACCGGCGTTCCGGCTGAGCTTGTGTGGGTGAATGAGGAGCGGCATTCCGGCTGAGCTTGTGTGGATGAATGAGAACCGGCGTTCCGGCTGAGCTTGTGTGGGTGAATGAAGAGTGGAGTTCCGGCAAAGCTCTTGTGGGTGAATGAGGACTGGCGGCCTAGCTGTGCTCGTGCAAGTGAACAAGGAGCACGCGCAGGGCTTGTGTGAGAGAATGAGGAGAGATGGACGATCTGAGCAGAACCTCACCTTGGTACTGGGCACTGAAGCCCCGCAGTCTGTGGTTGCCATCAGAGGTGAAGTGAAGCCGCAGCCAGTTCTTACTGCTGATGATGGGGGAAGGCAGGTTGGGACCCGAGAACCTGGAACAGAGGGCAAGAGAGGCGTGAGGATATCAGCCTGAAGAGAGGCGTGTGTCCCTGAGCTAATCTACACTGGGGTGTCAGAAAAATCCATTCATTAACACGGGGGCATGCCCCTGGTCAGGAGCAGGGATAGAATAATCAAATGCTTTTATTGATCAGAGCCGTGGAACACAGCATGGTAACTGCATTTATATTCTCCAAGTAAAAAGAGTCACCATGAAGCATTTGGAACGGCTATGGGCCTCCATCATTCAAAACCAATCACTTTTCAACATATGCACATGAAATGAAATTCTGAGGCTTCCTGTGTTGAACTGACTGTTAAGAGCAGAACAGAGGCCAATTGGTCTGAAGTGCGCTGAATGATTTGGGAAAAAAATAAGAGTTTATAGCAATGTTGGCTCCCAGAGACATCATGACATCATAAAAAAGTGGATCCCAATCCCATTACTGCCATTCAGGTGTGACTTTCAGAGCTATTTTGAGAAAATTTTAATCCCAGAACCTGATTAGAATTCCACACTTTAATCCTTGGATCAACAGTTGTCCCCAAAAGTAATTTATATAGCTTCCACTCTGAGATTATTTGAACTGGTGTTCTTATATCCAGAATAATGCATCAAAATAACTTTAAACAATTGAAGAAAAACATTCTCATTCTCAAGAACTGCACAGAATTCTAGTAACCACAGTAATTTGATCTAAAAAAAAAGACTATAGTCATAAAAAAACAGGAGTATTTGGTTTATTTTTCATAGACGTTCATCCACAGATGCACACAGAGCTTACTGATTACCCATCTTCTCCACTGAGATTTCACTGAAGTAATTCAGGTCAAACGCATCCATTAAAGGTACAAGAGCAGCTCCCTGTGGCGACGGGTACCAGGAACCTATCGGTTTAAGGTTGGCATGCTTAAGCTGCCTGCCTCCCGCTGGTATGGCTGCCTCCGGACGATGGAGGTCAGCAGGCGGAGGGCAGATGACCCTGCTAATCACCCAGAAGCTGCTCCCCGTCCGGTCTGTGCCCAGCTGCAGGTGCCTGACGCACCTCGGCCCTTCAGCCAGGGAAATCTGGCATAGGCTAATTATAGATGCATTACGAAATGTAGTGTGGTAATAAGTTTTGAGGAAACACTGAAGACAGAGTGTATTGTGGGCCATTGCAGGAACCCACCCCTTTCACGTCATTCGCCACGCTCCCGCGACAGCTGCACAGCTGCACCCGGCTTTTATGCTCTGCCTTCCTTTGGCAGTCGGCGGGCATTCCGGCTTTGGAAAAAGGGAAAGGGACACAGAACAGTGAGGGAGGCCTAATCGGGTTTACATTCCAGCTGTGGTGGGAGTGGTACCTGCCTCCAGCCTGCCCACCGACAACGATTTCTGGGATACCTCTGATGGCGAATGAGAAAAGCACAAGAGGCTATTCCAAAAAATGACCCAAACAGGCTGGACCGTAAACGGTAATAGCACAATAAGTGCATCATAAGCACACTCGTTAGTGGCTGATTATAAAAGCTCCATTATGTACACCGTGATTGCTATGACGATGGCTTTAAAAGGTGATGATACACTGGGTACAGGATTGAAAATGTCAACAAGGTACAGAAAAGACTGCCCTGACAAATCTTTGGTATGATGCTGTTGTAATATACTCTGTTGGAGGTTCAGTGCTTCCTACACTAATCCATTTTCCATTAGTGCCTATCCAGTATGGGATCACATTGAACCTAGGGCAATGCCCAGTGTACGAGGAACCCTGTACGGGATGCCACGCACATGCAGTCACACACTGCGGGCAGTGCAGAAACTCCCATCCTCCTGGAGCAACCCGCACAGACACATGTAGAGCATATAAACTCCGCACATGGAGATTTAGGGGTGGGAATCAAATTCACACTAAGGTGTAAGGTGACAGGGCTACCAAGTGAGTCCCCATGTCACAGGAAATTTACCGCAGCTACTAATGCACTTGTGAGGATGACCTGTGCCTAATGTTTAAGGCACTTATTCCACCGCTCACATGCCCAGACTTCCGAGCTCTCCTTGAACAAAACTCCGGTAACCATCTGGAAAATAAATAAATTTAAACATAAACATTTATACGGCGCTATTAATTACGCGAGGCGGCGAGGAAGCAGATGGCGCATGCAGGGAGGCCCTCTGACATTGAAGGGGTGTGCCGAAGCTAAACGGGCGGGGCGTGGGGTGAGAGAGGATGCTGCCGTTGTATGTGCCGCCCTCCGCCCCGGAGCGTCATCAATCAATCAACCGTCGTCAATCCGGGCAGGCCTAAACTGACAGATGTGGTGCGAGACCTGCACCACCCGCCGAGCTCCACCCTGTTATGCAAGAGGCGGGTGCTTGGGCATGCTCAGTAGCCCCCAGTGAGGAATAGACCTCTCTTTTAATTGTGCGGCCTCTGTATATGTGTGTGTGTGTGAGGGTGGTGGATGTGGTGGGAGGCAGGGCCAGTATTCTGTGTTGCCACCCCCCGACTTTCTTCTGGTGCAACATGAATCCATCCTCTGCATAACTTACCCTTAGAGGGATGCTGGACAACTTTAGGATTCAGCTCAGGCACGGGAGAAAAAATAAGGGACAAAGATAAGGGAGGGGGTGTGGTCTGTGTGTACTCAAATCCCGCCCCCAAGACAGACCCATCTGTCACAATGGTTGGATAGTTAAGAAAATGAACTTGCAACTAAGATGTTTCTGTTTGAAGTCCCAGGAGGAGAACTATTGATGCACAATTTAGTTAATGGCTAAAGGGTAGCAAATAAATCAGCATGAAATGCATCCATGCATTCATTTCTGGCCTGACCAATGTGGCAGGGGGCACGTGGATGCCTGTCCATCGTAGCATTTACACAAGCACACACACCCGAAGAGCACATTTCCAAAACACACTCAGTCCATTGGAAAAAAAATTGAGAGAATATCTGAGGACATAGTGAGTTTTGGAAAAATAACACATGTTCTTCTTTGCATTACATGCGCACTGAGCGATGAGGATGCCTGACTTTGGGTCATTGGCAGTCTCAATCCAAACACATGGAAAAATGGACAGAGTGAGTTTTAGAAAGTGCTCTTCAATTTCAGATGTCAATCCATCTCGACCAGAAGCATTTTGGTCGTGGGAGGAGACTGATGTAGCTGGAGATAACTGAACACAAATGCAGGGAGAAACGGATAGTCAGGGGACCACCGACTATGTAAAAATAAATAAATAAAAAGTATAGAAGTGCACACCTCTCCAAAAAAGAAAGTGCAGCCAAAATGCATGTTGCTCCATGTAGGGCTCATTCTCCCTCCTGAAGCACTGGGCCATAACTCATCAGCTGTAGCCACACAGCACTGCCTGGACATCTTCTCTGGGCAGCGTAGCAAAGGTTACATGGCCAGGAAAAATCACCCAGGAGGAGGCAAAGCCAATCTGGACCGCTTACCTCCGCTAAGCAAAAGGCTTCTTAACATAAGAGGGATTCCGTTTAAAACTTGGATTTCACGCTGGTGATGCAACACTACAGCGCTCTACAGAGAGCTCCCTGTCTGGCACTATGAGGATGGAGGACGTTGGGGGTCTCTGCCGCCTGCCTTACTGCCACCCTAGGTCATTTGTGGTGCCGGAAAATTCATGCTCGCCCTCGGTGAGATGCACTGCTGTTTCAAGTGGCCCCACCATGTGACAAAAATAGCCACTAGCAGACAGTGATATATACGGCTCCTCCCTGAACTCACCTCCCTCACCCCAAGACTCCTGTCAGCCACGGTGTGATGCCTGTCATTAAAGACAACTACACTGGTAAAGAAGAAATGGGAAGAAATGCCAAGAAAAAGATTGTTTCTTAAGTAGCGAGAAACATCTCCATGTGAGATTTTATCTGGATGTACCTCGGCAAACACGCAATAATGACTGATCGCTGATAAAATTATGAATTAGCAAATTCAAATGGCTCAACACCGGAGCTAGAAATGATGGGCAGAGAAGCAGGAGCAGGAGGTAGACGCATATGCAGGGGTAGGGTTATGCCACAGGCCACAGGGGCACTGCACCCAGCTGAAATCTGATTGGCTCCCTGAGTGTCCCCTTCTCCGTAACTCAACAATTCAAATCATATACCTGGTTAATTATACAATTGGCCATTCTTAGGCTCGTAACTGAAAAAAAACCACAGAATTACCCCTTTCAGACTGGCAGGGCAGCAAGGAGCAAAGGGCTTTCACAGAAACACAGTCTGCCAATGTTATTCTGTTGGTTAAATCAAGGGTTAACTGTCTCCTGAAATACTGCGGGGGAGGGGGGATGGATGCAGAGGTGCTGGGAGCAAGATTAATGTTCTTCAGAAGATCAATCATCCTCAGACCTGCCTTCACTGAAATTAGTTTTCTCTTCTTCACATTTACCATGTAGGTTTTTCCTCCTGTACAGCTAAGGACTCACTGTGTGCCATGTTAAAACTGCAGAGGTGTTACCATCATTATTATTTACTTGCTGAACTGACACTTCTGTCTGGCCAAACCGGCACAGGTTCTAGTTTTGTACAATTACCCAGCCAGATGTTTCAGTGATGTGAGAAGGGTTAAGCGGTCTGGCCCAGGGTAACTCAGCGGTACTCCGCCTGGCACTGAAATCTGGAAGTCTGCACGTTAACGACTGTGCTGCTTTGCAAACTGGCACCATTTCTCGGCAGACTGTGGTTTCCTCGGCCCTTCCATGGTGTTTATCTCCCACATGCGATGCATCACATTCAAACATTAGAATGGCATGTAAAATTAAACATTCACGTTTGCCAAGCTCTCTGTCGCATTTAAAGATGGGCAAGAAGAAATGTGCCTTTAAAAAGGCATCTGAAGCTAGCTGGCACAGACCAAGCCTGGCATTTTGCAGCTCCCTAGACCACCCTATTCCCACTGTCTTCTACCTCACTGGCTGAAGGAACATGTGACCCACCTATCATGTAATGGCGAGGTGCCATTCTATACTCTTCTGAGGTTTGTTTACAGGCATGCTTAAAAACTAAATATGAATGTCACAATGTTAACACATTCCTCCATATTCAACTAATATAGTAAGCGCTTACTCGATGTCGATGGCATGGAGCCAGTTGAGAGAAGCTCCCCAGACCGCAGCACCTGTCTATTACAAGACTCAGCCATGCAATTGCTGAGGGCAGTTTTGAGTCAGCAATGTAGCCCAGAAATATAATGGAAGGAAATCAGAGTACCGAACAGCAAACATCAGATAAGAATATGCAGACTCCTGACATTTTTGGATTCAGTCTCCATCTTAAAGGTACAACAGCAGGCCTCCTGCAGAGAATTGAGGGGTATCACCTCCTTCTCTGGCACATTGTCTGATTAAGCTCCTGTAAAGTGCTCTGTCCCTGTACTGGCTCTCCTTTGCGCCAGCATTTGCTCCCAAACGTCCTTAGCTTCACTCACTTGTGAATGAATTAAAGCTACTGTACCCACATCTTTGAAAATATTCACTTATTTCCCAAGTCCCAGGTTTCCAAATCAGCACCAGAAATTCAAGATGAGGTCCTCAGACCACTTTAAACAACAATCGTTAAAGCCATGTTCTCTTTTGGGGGAATTCAGAAATTTAAGACGACAGGGATCAATTAGATTAGATTAATGCAATTACTTGGAGATGAACTGTGTTGAATAAATTTAAAAGAGCTCTGAATATGTCTTTTCAGATATACAGGGCATTAAGGACTTCTTTGGCAGATCTCTTTGAAAGAACAAATATTTTACATTCTCTACAATTTCATGTTCTTTCTTGACGATGTTGGATGAGGACAACTTTGAAACGTCTTAATTTATTTAAATTAAATTTCTCTGCATTTGGCAGAAAACTAAATGAATGATGAATTACGAATATGACTGGTGTTTTATTATTTTTTTTCTTTATTTCTTTCTTTGTACTTAGTGGTCAGATTAAAAAGGATTTCTGGGATGAAGTGCAGACACCTGTAAAGACACACAAAAGGCAAACTTCTAAATGAGAGAATGATAAAAGGAGTTCGGAAAAAGCAAATGAAAAGCAGAGTGTAGCTGTAATTATGACTTCAGCAGAACATTCATACATCATCAAGATTTAGACTGAGTAAAGCAGATGAAGAGAAGAATAAAGAGCAGCAATTGGTATGGGAGAAGCCTCAGATAGATAGATAGATAGATAGATAGATAGATAGATAGATAGATAGATAGATAGATAGATAGATAGATAGATAGATAGAAAAAGAAAGAAAGAAAGAAAGAAAGAAAGAAAGAAAGAAAGAAAAAGAAAACAATTAATCCTTCAGGAAGGTTCCTATAGGAAATTCAGTAATGCTGTCAAAAACTGATGTTTAATAGTTAGAACACTGAGTAACATTGGCCGGTTCTCAATAACAAGAATGCAAAGATTGTACTTGTGCTCTTGGCAAGAGCGATCTTGCTAACTCGCTTCCCCAAAATGAACTCAGGACACATTGAACCACGGGATAGTTCTCATTTGGCAAAGATACAACCGGTGCGTCTTTGATATCTGGGATCTGGGGCAGGGCAAGGATGACATCTGGGGATTTTTACCATCCTCTATACTTCTGTCCTTGATATTGGAAAAAGGTCTTCGGCAATAGAAGATGATGAAAAACAAGTACTCGGGGACACAAGTACTGTACAGTCAATTACATAAACCCCTAGAGTTTTGGTGCATCTATCTATCCATCTGTCTGTTTATCTGTCTGCTATCTATCTAGGACATGATGTTCAAAATATCTCATTTATGATATAGTTTTTTGAAGGGAAGTACAATACTCAAGGGTACAACAACAGCACTCAACAGCAGCATGTCTGCCTTTAGAACTTTAAGCTGCAAGCCAATGGGCGAAAGATCAGTCAGTTTCTCAGTTTCTTTGCTGTCTGTGGGCCAGAACACATGAAAAAAGCAGTGAAACACTTTGCTTCCAGTCCAGGTTCATAAGGCACCTTTCACTGTCCACAACGGGATTACAGGGATTGCTGCTGTTGCCAGAAAGCCGGGTAAAAGGAAAATAAACGAGTGAGACAAGACAGTTTTTTTTTTCTTTTACAGTTTGTATATAAATAGTCTAACGATTTTGGACTTATCAGTCTCACACAACTGCTCTTAATAAGGGGCAAATGAAATGCCCATTTAAATTATAATGCAATTTGAGCTGCAGTAAGCTTCTATTAATGTATGGCAATTATTCGGAGAGACGCTCTGTGCCTCTGATAAGCCATGGAGAAGAATGTCTTTATAGATTGTGCCTATCATAAATGTCATTAGAGGTGCCATAAAGATCTGTCGGAACCCCCCAAATCGCTGTTTTCCATTCATTTTGAAGCGATTGTCTGCTAAATAAAGAGGCACATCTCAGTTTCATAGAGGAGAGACGAGCTTAAGGCTGAATCTCTTTCCTTCCACTTTCCTTGCATGGTAATCAGGACAGTACTCAATGTGATCATAGTCTCCAACCCGCACCACAACTCATTCTATGTAACGCAACTCCTCTCAAAACAACCAACGTGAATTAGACCCTGGTACCTCACTGCTGTCTCAAAGTTGTGTATTTTAGCCAGAGGTCTGAAATAAAGAGCACATTTAGAATCATGGAAGATTGCACCTCAGTGGTTAATTGCCCATGGTTGTGCAAATGTTTGGTGTAACAGCTGAGTCTTGGATCTGGTATTTTGTTTACCTGTTTTTCATAATTAGATTCAAATTACAAAATAAATTAAACAAATCCCAAATGAAATCCAAATTTTAAGCTCCCTTGAAATATCATGTGTCTTGGGGGATAATAGCTTTCTCATAATTTTGATTATTTTTTTTATTTTTTTTTACTTTTTTTAAGCCACACCTTTTAGTTACTACAGACTGCCACGTATATAGCAGCATTTTACATGGGCTACTGCAAACTAAAGGAAACTCAGCACCAAGCCCACCAACTCTCGGCATGTGGCGTTTAGCTCTGAGGGATGGAGTGACTTACAGCAAACTCAGTTAGCACTATAAGCAACAGGAAGTCCATTATGGGTGGCCCTCTTAAAGGACACAGACAGGCTAAAACACTAAAATACAGGCAAGTGCAGAACCAAACCAAAGTGAACAAAAGTAAGCATACCAGGATCAGTACCTGGTCTTCCTGCTCAGCACCCCTGTCAGCTTCCTCATAGTCAGTCATAATATCACTGCTGGCAGTGCCATCATCCAGTTTCAAGGACATCTCACGTCCAAATGACCATTACACTGCAGTAATTGCATAACTGTACAAGCTGACCTTTACGTGATTAACCATCTTACCGCCTAGAAATTGGGGTTGCATCTAGATCTTCTCAAATATAAACCGGCAGGTACAGGCTGACCAATAAGTGGTTGTCACAGGTTCCCTTTAGATTTATTTATTTATTTATTGGTTTATTGATTTATATTCTGCTAAGGAGATCTGTGACTAGGGTGGCAGTGAACTGAACCAGTTGTGATTCACAAGGGCAGCATTTCACCTCTCCTGAGACAGGTCAGTCACGTGCCCGCTTTGTATGCCCGCCTGCCACTTACAGCAGACCAAAGGTCAGGGAACTTTAAAGCCCCAGACCATCTTAATGACTCCGCAACTTGTGCAGATTCACACACATGCAGAGTACTGAAAGTAGGGAATCTCTTTAAAGTGGCAAATCTCCTGCAAATATCTACAGTTGCTGGTACTCTTATAGCTAAATAAGCAATGAGAAATATCCAAGTGACACGATTTTTCCTGAAAACATTCGGTTATGCAACCAGTGTCATTCAACCAAACAATCGCACAGCATTTTTTGAAAACCTTCACCAGGCTTCTAGCTATGTGTTTCATTATTTATTATTTCCCCTTGTCCTGGTGACAAAGGTGATGATACCAGGAGATTTCAAGACCCCTTTCCCCCATCAAAATGAGATGCTCAGCCATGGTTCATCACTGGCAAAATCCCTTCGACAGTTAACTGCCCTCTATCGTCCACATTTGAAAAACAGCAGTACCAAGCCATTTTGGACCAAACCATTCCCTTGCGAGCCTTAAACTGAAATGTTCGTTTTATTTTATATTTTTCAGTCTGCACTAAAACTAATATCAGTTTGTTCAGGGCTCTTGGAAATGAGTCTCTATGCCAATGGCCTTCTCCACGTTCAGCCTCCGGATTTTAATAGCTCCGGAACTCCCTGTTCCCAGAATTGATTGGGGTTAGTTCCCTCTTAATGACCAAAGCCCTGCTAATGGCCTCTCAGAAACAGTATTAGCCGATGCCATTTCCCCAGTCCCCACCTGCTCTCACTTCAGGCTTTTATTACTCACTTCTAAATGACAAAATAGAAAAAAAGTGATGAAAAGTCCCTTATTTATTATAAAAAAAAAAAAACATTTGCTGAATTAGAATCCGGGCCAAGATGCCAGATGACAATCGTGAGTTTGTTCAGGATATTATTATTATTATTATTATTATTATTATTATTATTATTAGGTTGGTATGTCCAGTTAGACATAGGAGACACCCAACTGAGTAGTTTTGAGCTTCTCCCAAGCAGGGTACATGTTACTGGGCTCCTCGGTCGATGCTCTCAGGGTACAGTAAAGAGTGATGGCAGAGATGGAATATGTCCACTGCAGGCTTGGAAGGAAAGATAAGGAACATTTGTCTCTGGTGAATCTGCCAGCACATGCATTTATTTAATTTTTTGCAGGTTCGACTCCGCAGTCTGGCTATTCCCTCATTGATTGCTCTCTCAAATATCAGCGTGACAGAGGCTTACAGCAGTGGAAAAGGGCATTCTTTTGCGTACCGGTGGTTATTTGTGGGCATGTGTATGTCCGCCTCCTCGCATGCTCAAAGGAGCACAAATGTGTCCATGGAAAAGCAGCCATGCTTCCCGTCATCACTAATTCAGCGCCAAACCAACTAATTAAACAGTCATTTGAAATAAGGCTCAACATACGAGCCTTATTCTATATATACCGTTAAATATACCGTTATACAGTATACCATATGAGCCATTTTTCTGCATAAAGAATCACTGTGGCATCCGTTTCTGTTCACATCTTAAAGTGACTGTTTTCTACTGTGCCATCATGCATATTTCATGAAGTACCCTTTGGCTGCACAATAGCGGATTGCAAGATCTTGCATTATTTTTTTTCCATGTTTTCGTTTTCTTTTCAAAAAATGCACCAAAGATTCTGATTGAAATGAGGTGCCTTTTACAGTGAGGGTGGAGGTCCTTCATCTTTTCTTGCTGACTTTTTTATGTATAATTTGTCTTTATTTTGCTTGCCTTTTGCACGACTGCACATGCACATGCTGACCCGAACACACGGGGAAGTGATGGAGAACGACTTCCCATGTCCCGTGATTGCCTGTAATCAGTAGGTCACAGTGATCTTATGGTTCCTTCTCCAACAACTTCCACTTTGCACAACGGAGACAGATAACACACACCTTGGATGCCGCTACTGTCATCAAAAACAGGTGAATGAATAAAAAATAACTAATAAAAATAAACGAACAACCCGATGAGACAAAAGATCAGCTGTTTCTTTCCATCTGTCATTTCATCCTTATCCTCTCAATGTTGTTTTTTCAGCTACTAACTGCTTTTGAAACTGTGTTTAATTCACTTTACATAGAGATACAGAGTTAGCTGGGGCAATAATATATAAATGATGAATAGATAGAGAACAATGCTCAAAATTCACATGTGCACACCATAAGGGTCTGATTCCAAATGAGCCGTTTAATGAAGCCTTCCAAAGTGAGAAGCCCCACCCCAGTACTTTAGCTTTATGAAGCTGCCAGGTAAACGTACCACACTACAGCACAACTGTAATGTTAACTACAGCAGTAAACATAAAACAGAGAATAACAAAAGATAATAAGTGATGGAAAATTCACAATATTATAAAATATTAAGTCTGGACCTTTGGAATAACTCGAGGATATTTAGCTCTTGACTCTTGAGAAGTCAATTCCTAACTGAGCAGAGAGATCAAACCAGTGACCACAGGGCTTTGCTTCCACCCCAGTCAAGATTTAGTCAGTCCATATTTGTTATCGTGGCACTCGCAACAAAAGGAACAGGTCAAATAAACAAACGCACACCTAACAAGCCCACGTCAATCAACCTTGCCGTTGTTGTGGATGTTGACCAAGGGCAGAGCAAATTAGTTGCCAAGGTCACGCTAGTGTGTTTCCCTGCGAACAAGCCGTCATGGTGTGTCTAAGAGAAGTGGCTGGAGAAAGAATCAAATAATAATCCACACCGGTCTATTAGAACAAGACGAGCTTCTAGTTCTCACTGAGAGGGAGTCACTCATCCTTGACCCAAGAACAGCATGGAAAATTGGGTTCCTGATAATTCAGTGAGGAGAGGCCAAGCACTAGAAGAGAGACCAACTGATAAAACAGATAATTAAATCCTACTTAGCCTGTTAACAATACATCTGGAATCCACTACAAGACTAAAGCTATTACAAATTGTCTGCTAAGTCTATCTGAAGCATATAAAGCCCTTGTGTTATAAATGAGTAGGAATAACTGTAAGATGTTGAAAATCGCTATGCCCTCCCATCAGATATCATTTGCTGGAGCCACGCATAAGGTACACTGGCAATGAACATGAATGAAAGCCTGGTGATTCACTTACATTGAAAAACAGACTCTGTAATATCACCGGAAGATCATTCAAATAACTGGCAGCCATATAACCAAATAACTAATGACAGGACCTGAGACACCAACATCAGGATGGACCATGCTGACCTGGTGAAGTTACACAGCTGAGAGTTACACAACAAAGCAAGTCGTCAAAGCTGTACCACTATCTTGATTACAGGGCTGAGCTAGAAGGAATCCTATTAGAATGATCAGTGAGCTTTGCTTTGAGTCGACACAGTCTGGGTTTGCATAGGTCCCAGGTAGAAAGTTTGTATGGTAGTTCTGCTCCAGTGAAGTCTGTGGTGTTTGCCCTCTCTATGTTTCTGGAATCGAGGTTTCACCTAGTCTGCAGCTGCCGTACGGGATTCATAAATAGCTTTCTAGTGATGTTTGGTTGACTTGTTCATCCATTTCAGCCCCACTCTGTGATGTCCTGTGATATCCTGGTTACTAGAGTTCTCCGCATCAAGTCTGTGTTTTAGGCTCTTTGCCCTGAAGCAGCCCATCCTGTCACCGGCCTACTGATTTCGGCGTTCCTGGCGACGAGGTGCCCAGTGGATTCAGTGACCGTCAAGCAGGAAAGCTGGCTATGCAGGTGGCGTGGTCTATTTCTGGGCGTTCGTTGGATTTCGTCAATCGTGGAAGTAAATAAAATGAGTTGCACCAAACGCCGCGAGTCCCGTACCGTGACAAAACCATTAGCATTTGCCATTTGTGGAGAAAATGTTTAAAATGTTTTCAGGAGTGGCAGCATGATGGATTTGCCAAATAAATGTATTCTGCAAGGCAAAAAGTTGATTTCAGAATGAGCAATGCATTATTTTGTATTGTGTTTAGTCATTCAGAGCATTGTTTTCCCGTTATTATTATCATTTTGTTGTCGTTGTTAATAAATTTTAATGAATGCTACTCAGTTCTGACGATGTTTACGGAAACATTATGATGTATACTACCATCACAGCCATATTGTGACTTGCATCTGATTTTTTTTTTGCATTAGTCTGTATGTCTGTGTGTTTGTGTACACCCACACACGCACACACACATGTGTGCGTACACACACACACACGTGCGTACACACACACACGTGTGTGTGTCTGTGTTGTACTTTTTTACTTAATAAAGTATCTAGCTCCGAGATTCATGTCTGGGCCACTCCTGTTTTTGCTTTTCAGCCTTCACTTTTTTAACACTCTTCTCGCCTCTTGACAAGACCGTTTTGCTGATCCCGCATTTTGACACGTCCCGGCACCTGTCGGCTAATTGCAGATTTTCGGGGGGGGGGGGGGACTGTCGACATGACAGGCGACACCGTGAAAGCTGACAGGCAGCCCAGTAAAAAACCACGTTGGCCTGTCAGGTTCCTCCCCGTTCAACCATAGCACAGACAAGAACAAACAGGGACTGAGCTGGGAAGGAGAGGCTATACAAATCCAGCAGCCTCCCGGTGGTGCTGAACAAACAGCCACGTTGGCAGTCATGATTTTGTCTGGAGAAGATGGGGTGGAGGGCATGGGGGGACAAGACAGAAAAAACAAACCTCCTGCTCCTGTATTTTGTCTCCAAAAATCCACAGTGTTTCACTGCATGCATGATGCCTTCTCAGAGAAGGTCCACCAGTCCAGTGAGGGGGTGCAGGATTCTCAAACAAACATGGATGTGACCACAAGGGTGCCAGAATGTTTGCAAAGTAACAGAGCTCACCATTAATGACACGCTGCTGTGGATTATTCTGATTCACACCAGTGAGGACACATGCGTGTGCCTGATGCATGATGTATGTGCGTGATGTGTGTCTGTGACAATCTGATCTAAGTAAACATGCACCTGCTTTTATTAATCTCGAATGACCTTTTATCTGTTGTATTTCTGGCAATTCATAGCCATGATATTAAGCACTTTCTATTACAGACAGCCATGACGTGAAATCACAGGCCGTGGTCGATCTGTATTTATCCACTGGCTGTGACAAATTAAACAATATTAAGTACAACTTTATTTAATGGGGGGAAAAAAACCATAAAGGCCCCTTTGCCTTGCACAAGCTAGTTGTGACAGGTCCCCCCCCCCCCGAGACAAGTGACAAGCATGGAATTCCTAACTCCCGTAAAGAAGCAAATATAGAAAAATGTAACATCTCTCATCATAGACTCTGACCGCATCTCCAGCCTGTCAAAACGTCACAAGCGTGATGGGTGTGCAGTTAGACGGGCTGCGTAACATACAATTTACAGCAATTTAAGACTTTATATTAAACCTTAATAACCCTCTTTCAAAATGGATCCTCTCAGTCATGGTTATTTTAATTATATTCCTATATTACTTCCAATTATGAATCTGATAATAAAGAGATTTAAGTGATGCTAAAGCCATTTCACCTGTGGAGCCTTTCAAGCAGACCCAGAAAAGAGGAGATGATCCACAAAGCCCCACCAATCCCTGTATATTTCCATGTTTACCATGGACCACTTTTCTTCCTGAACACAAGAACAGAGTTAAAAGGCAGAACAAATTTATGCTCTTTTCATTCTTAAGGGCAAACCCATCTCTTACTCCCTCTACTTTAATCAATCTTTTTAATGAAATCTTCATTTTTGGCCTAACCCCCACACCATTCTGCATATAACCTCAGTGCCTCCAAGGAGCTTTTTAAACAAAATCTCACCCAGTCAGTCATATACACCAACACATGAATAAATACATCCAGACACTGTTTGCTCTATAGCATCTGAACTTTCTCAAGGAAAGTCACACACACATTTTTAGAAGAACTGTTACCATCAGAATTGCAGGACATATTTGCTTTTGAATAAAATGTGGTTCCTTGACTGCAATCAAAAGCCAGTGACTTGGTGGCGACATTAATTTCAATGGGGAAAACTCTAATCCCAACCTGACGATCCTCCACACAGCCTGAACCTCACAACATGAAAGTCTTTGGCACTTTTACTTTTTTGATTTTGTGCAAAGATTTTTTATCAAATGAAATTGAAAAATGGTTCCCACAATGTCAGAATAATAGGTTTTTATCACATTGTGGGAACCATTGATCCCCACAATGTAACACACACACACACACACAATCACACGAACACATTAGTCGGAATGCCTACCAGTACATAGAGCCTCACGAGGACCTTGTTCCACAGCCAGACGATCTGAGAGACACCAACAAGACCCTGACCGTGATCCACCAGGCGCCAGCCGTGTCTCATGCATATCATCATCATTTTATAGCCTCATTGACGCTTCGCTATTCAGTCTCCTTGCACCTTCACCCATTCATACATTCTGATGTCTTGGCAATTTCACGTCGTTGTAAGGACACTACAGTCAGGTCCCCAGAAGCGGAAAATGGAGCCCTTACATCAGGAGTCCATGTTTTAATTCTGTACATCGACGTGGCTGAAGTGTGCGGCCTGCAGAAGCTTCCCCGCCACTGAGCTTTAACCGGCACGTACGCACACTCCTGTGCTTTTTATCTTAATCCGCAAGGCTTGCACTATTATTTTTATTTTTAAAAACCAGACTGAAGTACCACTTAGCTTATGCTTGCAATAAATTAGAGATGCTGTTGTACTGATGTGTTTGGAAAAAAAAAATCAGTTATTTTTTTCTTTTTTCCACAGGAACAACTTAACTGAGCTGATTCAACAGAAACTATCTGAAAAAGAAAAAGAGACGGTTTCCAGTTTAACCAATAAGGTTCATCAAAGTGAGTGTGGCCCCTTTCCTCCATGGGCCGTGAACAACAGGGTACGACAGTTTGGGGCCATGCAGGGGGGCTGGGCCAGGCCTCTTATCGGACCCTCACAGTGTGCCCGTCGCCTTTTTAAGGGGTCACCGTGCAATATATTCTGCTCATTAACCAGCCGCCTGCTGACAGGGCAGTTCCATTGTGCCACCATTCATAAAGTTTCCTAGATAAAAATGGCTGAAGAAAGTAAGTAACCTCTTAGTCATTCTATTTCTGTATCACAGCCCCATTCACTGCCCCCAACCCAAGGCACATTAGAGAGCCATCAATCTTGCTCACCAATTTGCTTCTTGGATTCTCTTCCTTTTTCTTTTCTTCTTAACTTCTGCACAGTGTTATTTTGAATACACTGGAAGGGCAGAGTCCCTAGAACGCCACACTGACCCCTGCAGGTTTAATGGCGTCATTATCCTAGAGACGCGAGTGCAGATGGGTGGATAATGTCAGCGGTGGATGGCGGATGATCGTTACCGCTGGCTCCCATCACCGTCAGGCATGACATGCACACGGCAGATGTTTACAAACACGCCACGCCCACAATCTAAGCTAGAACCACCTGGAGGCTTTGTTTACCCCCAACCGCCCCTCCCCCACAAAGACGACATATTAACACAATGCTAACAGGCTTGACATGCTCGATCGAACGTGAAAGACGATTCATTCTTCCATGTAAGATCTGCTGGATAAACAGGGCGGGAAGGAAGGCAGTCCTACGGCAATGTGGCTTGCTAAGGGCAGCGGCCTGCCCAGGGCCTTCATACAATGTCTGGGTCAATGCTGACTCCCACTGCCCTGACAGCAGGTCCCCAAACACTGGTCTACCCTGTCCAGAGGAACTCTGCCTCGCCATAGCTAAATATGCACATTGGGCTTGCATTCACTGCATTTATCATCTCTGTCAAGTGCACGTTCCAGCAAAAAGAACAGCAGCAGCACTCCCCCTATTACATGATGAATATGACACGTCACAGGTTATCAGCCAGCCAGGCTGGCCTCGGCAGCACTTGCTAATTATTTATGCTTAGGTAGGTGCCTCGAACCCAGTCTCCATATATAAATACCCCTATAAGAAGAATATTAGACAATTTGAAATATAACACTCAGAAAGTCTGAAAAGTCATGCAAACTCAGCGTCATTCCCATGTGCCGTTAGCGGACTATACAAGCCAATATATTCTGTGGTGCTTTCAGTGGCTATTTTATAATATCTTGAGGGACAAAATACATTTATAAACCAGGGTGGGAGGGTGTCAATCCATTACAATATGTGCTTTTGTCTATATTTTGGTGCGTTTCTGAATTTCCCCCAGTGCAGGCAGCTCTCCCAACACACTGCACACCCAATATTATGAACACTTTTTTCATATATTTAACAATTTAGTGCGCACACACACACACACACACACACACACACACACACACACAAACACACACACAAACACACACACAAGCACACACACTCATAGACACACACAAGCGCACATCCGCTGGCTTCCTGCACAAAATGAGCATAAACTATAGTAAATATTAAAGTGATCAATCATGCAGCGCTTCCTGGGGGCCGCTGTTGAAGCTGAGCATGATGAGATGAGAGAACGAGGGAGGAGGCGTGGCAGAGCGATGGAAT
The DNA here is from genome assembly GCA_019775955.2 of Pollimyrus isidori. Taxonomy (NCBI): domain Eukaryota; kingdom Metazoa; phylum Chordata; class Actinopteri; order Osteoglossiformes; family Mormyridae; genus Pollimyrus; species Pollimyrus isidori. The sequence continues at coordinate 13,945,874 of JABFDZ020000050.1, read as the reverse complement.
GAAGAAAGGGACAGTGAGAGGGGTTTTGCAATACACATTTGTGAACAGAGAGGGCACCAAAAACACCTGTTAACATTTTATGAAAAAAAAAAAAACTATCCCAAAATCCTTTACAAACCCCTCCCAAACACAAAAAATGAGTGACTCAGTACCGGTGCTAGTTAACGCCCATGTGGTGGTCGTCGACTTCGGCACCCTGGCGAACATCAAGGCCATGGAGCTCTGCACGTTCCTGGTGTGCAGGAGAGTTTGCTAAGGTGGGGCCCCATCAGCAGAAGGTGCCCCAGGAGGCTGCCTATGTCACCCAAGCCTCATGGGTTGAACATGGGATGTATAGCGAACATGTCTGTGACCATAATCTCCACAACCCTCTTTATCGCCCTATGCTACCTTCTTAGAGATGGGAGAAGCTATGATGATACATCTGCGAACACGAGCGGGCTCCCTCTCGACACAGTTTGGCTTCCACAAGCAGTGGGCATGTGCTCTGGAATCCACATGGAAGCCTGTCTGGGGAGGACACAGCAGCACGGAAAATCCACTAAACCTAAGGGATTCTTGCTTACATCTCGGTCACTCCGGAAGGCCAGAGCCACACAACAGGTTTCACAGAATCTCTGCCACTGAGATCCAGCAGAAGGAGCCCAGTGCTTTACACTGCAGAGAGGTGGGAGCCAGTGAAAAGCTAAAAGCAGCAAGCTGTGCAGTCACACAATCTCAATGTCTCACTAGAAACGGTTTGTTCATGGATTGCTTTGGCCACAATCAATGAAAGATTTAATGACATGCAATATTTGAAACATTATAAAGTGTAAAATGTTCAAATTGAAGGCTGTTCTATTTCTGGAAAAGCTTCTTTGTGTAAAAAGCAGGCTAGCTTCTATTCATTTTATATTGAGGACCATCTACCTTGTGCTCTGCCTATACTGAGAGTTAACCAAGCCACCAACGCCCAGGCCCAAGCAACTGGTGGAGCGAAATAATAGCCTGTTTACTGTCAGGGTTTGGAGCGCCAATGAAGCGCCAGAAGGTGGCTGGGGGTGGGACGTGTCTGTCTGTTTATTTATTCCCAATCTGAATAGTCTGGTGATTTTTCACATCTTAAGGGTAAATCAACAAGGATCCACCTGAGCCTTTTCGCCACAAGTAATTTTCTTGACCATCACCTTTTTGTGTGCTTGCTTGTTTGTTTAACATCTGTCTCATTGCACTTCCTTGATGGCTGTCCCACTGTGCTATTATCATCATGCTGATGGTTCAGGCTACAGTGTGACATTCTTTTTAGAAAGTAACTCTGCGTAAAGTGCCAGGTACAACAGCAACAAGCATTTTACCGTCATTCCTAGACAGATTTCTCATTGTATAACAGCTCTGTGAGATGTTCACATAATAACTTAGAACCCTCCACATTTATTGCTCCAAAAGCAGCTCTCACCATTGCAAATAAACTCTAAAATGACTTTTATTAATCTCAAATTCTCAGGTTAATCATACCACTGCTCCTCCAAGCTGGAACATTTACCATAGAAAAAAGACCAATTTTCTTAGATTTTCCTGGATAGCATTGCTGAAGAGAGCTACATCTCAAAGAAAAGTTAGACAAGAGGAACCATGCCCTCCGGACTAAAGCCTACAAATCAGATGTAAAAATGTAAAAAGGAATTAATGACAACATAAATAATGTTATACACCTAACTCAGGAGAGTGATTGTGAGTAGCACCACTATAATGAATGCAACATGGACAGGAAGGACTATATTATAAATTACTACAGCATACAGTGTACATGCAGCCTGTTTAATGTGGGGTGAGAGCAACCTAATATATAGTGAGCCGACGGTTGGCTCATCCGCTTCATTATCAGTGATTTCCAGTTAAACTCAGACTCTGGCATGGGGCATCACCAAATCATTCCAGGGTGGTACTGCTGACCGTTGTTATAGATCACAAAGTGTTATTACCGCAAATAAAATACATACATATATTACGAGCTGAACATGGCAGCTGGATGATGCCTGAGCAAAATGAGTTTGCCAAAAGCGATCGCTCAGGCCCTTTAGCGCGTGCCCCATTGAGATTTCCCTGAAGGCACTGCCCCATTAAAACTCACTGACAGCTTTGTCATCCACAAACACCCCTGCTGCTTTGGGTACGAAACGGCTCAGGCATTAAGCTTATCGCAGAGACACCTCCTTTTGTGGCATTAAAAGAGGCGGGAAACGTGGCTGCGTGTCAGTCTGAATCCAGTCACTGGAGCCTTTGAATTTACCATTTCCTGGGGAAGAGAAAAAACTTTTTAAATACCTTTGACAACTGTTTTGTAAAGACTCTAAGACCTGGATTGAACACCAGTGGTCAACCAATAATATAGTGTCCTAGAAAAGACACCATATCTATAGCTATCGTCCCACTCAAAGCACACCCTGTCTCTGAGTCTGTCTGTGTCTTCACGAGTGCCGCTGCTCGTCCAGCATAACGCCAGAAGAATGTGAAAGCGGGAACATTAACGGCAGGGGTGACAAATGGCTAATGCCGGACCGAACAGTTCACTGCAGTGCCTGGGGCAACCCCGTGGAAGTGCATGCTTGTGACACTGACAAATCGCTGATCTCTAAAGCCTGACATCAGGGCTGTTAATCAAAAGTTTCAGGAATAAATACCCCCCCCCAAAAAAAAAAAATTCATCTGAAAGCTAAATATATATTTTTCCTGTTTATTCTGCTTCAATTGCCATCCATTGCCATTTCCAAAAAAAGCTTGCTTCCCTCCTTTCCCATGATCCTTTGGGGGCTCACTGACACCTGCTGACACCTGTTGGCCACGGCAGACTGACAACAGTCATGGCACCACGGTGACAGGGGAGCAAGCGGAAACTCCGACTCAGGCTTTACGAGCCGTCGATAGCGGGATCCTGGCAGCTTGGTGCTGCTGCCGTCTGGGGAAGCGGCCGTCTGGGGAAGCGGCGGTCTGGGGGTACGGCCATTTGGGGGAGCGGCCGTCTGGGGAAGCGGCCGTCTGGGGGAACATCCATCTGGGGAAGCGGCCGTCTGGGGGAGCGGCCATCTGAGGGAACGGCCGTCTGGGGGCGCGGACGTCTGGGGGCGCGGACGTCTGGGGGCGCGGACGTCTGGTGGCGCGGACGTCTGGGGCAACGGCCTTCTGGGGGGGTGGACGTCTGGGGACGCGGCCGTCTGGGGGCGCGGCCGTCTGGGGGCGCGGCCGTCTGGGGGCGCGGCCGTCTGGGGGCGTGGCCGTCTGGGGGCGTGGCTGTCTGGGGGCGCAGTCTCCACATCCAAGATGCCCGTTTGCTTCACAGACTTGCCCAGGCCTTCCCAGAGTGTCTGTCATTCACATACATCTTGACTTTTTCCTTGGACATCCTTATATACTCTTGCACCCTTTTTAAATAATTCATGCTTATGGAAATGCTATATGTGTTATGTTATTTAAATGGGCATTTTCTTAGGAAGCATTGCTTTGCTTAACGAGCTGAAAACAAAGGCAGGCACAGCTGCCTTCATTAGACAGTGACACACTATGGCACCATCTCGGGTTAATGCTGCATGTTTATTTATTTACTTTTTGCCCCTGGACTTTGAACATTGATCGAATCACCTGGAATTAAACTTCACGCACGGAATTGCTTATTTACTGATTGATTAAATGCCTGTGCATTAAGGTGCAGGCAGTGCATTACTCAAAACCTGGATTAAGCTGAACAGAACAGAATAGAGCGAGTCAGAGGAGCATTACACGGACTGAAAGCCCCTTTGAAATACAGCCCTGCGTCGATTCTGTGGACGCAGATGAATTGCAACGAGCGCCATCAACGCAGCTGAGAATCAGATACTCCAGAGTGAGGGGGTCACAGGCACCGGTCTGATGGAGATTTGATGCCACCTGTCACTCAAAGTAATCCCCGCTTACCCACCACCACCACCCCCCGGGAGGACGGCTGATAAAAGTCACCACGAGGTGCACCTACAATTAAATAAGCAGGCCATCACGAGCTGTCACTCCGCTCTCCCACGCCACCCCCCCAGTGAACCATAGCGACCTCTCAGCTCAGGGATGTGTGGGTGTGTGCACGCGTGTGCGCGCATGTCATTGGGGCTGTGTGTGTGTATGTGTGTGTGTGTGTGCATGCATCTGCACGTTGCCTTTAAGCTGCTGTCAATAAAGAGCCCAGATGAGTGGGTTAGCTCTCTCTTCACCCATCTGCCTGCCTGCGCCTCCTGGCCTCTTGCACCTTCTGCGCCGAAAACTGGCTGCGAGAGCAAAACTTTTGACCACGTTTTCAGGGGTGGGCCATGTGCGAAAATCAAAATGAATGTTTCAGGTCTCCCCAAAGGGCGGTTTTGCTTCTTCAAATCGAGGCCTGCTGCAGCATCACCGGCCTGCTTATCGGGGTCAAGCGCAGTGCAGATACTCATATCAGCTTATGGCCACCACCAACACTCCATTTTCTCCACTAACTCCACAACCTTGATTTTTTTTATTGTGTCTTTTTCTTTGATTTCCTCACATATCCCTGTCCCTTTCTACAGTATGAAAGGATATGGGGTCACCTTACTCAGAAAGCAGCCTTGGAGCCTCATTACGTGAGACCTGTACGCTTACAGCGGCCTCCATCTTCTGTGTGGGCGTTGCCTACCAAAGGCTCTGTGAAACCAGCTCCGAGCGACTCCTGTCATTCCATTGCCAACCCAAGGATGAGGGCACGTCGCCCCCGTGCCAGTCACAGGGGAATAGAGACCTGGGCGGCACAGCCTCCCGCTTCCCAAGTGAAACGGGGAATCAATCACCACGTCCCATCGGACTCAATTAGCTCATGTTAAACAACTGGTGAGACTTCAATGCCTTAACAAGGGCTTCCTTCCTATTCCTCCTCTAGCCACTTCCCCTCCTCAGAGCTGATCCTGTAGTCAAGTCGAAGGAGCTGTCAGTACCAGAAGCTGGATTTAATGATTAGAGAGCTGTGTGGCTAATTGTCAGCAGGATTTCTGTGTGAACGTTCCGGGTCGTGGCAGGTTATACCAAATCTAGCCCAATCACTGAGGCACGAAGACATGGACTCGCAGCTTGAAAGGTACCTTGTGCTTCTTCAGGCTTGTCAGAAGGGGTGCCATAGGTGGGTGTCGTGTAAACGCCACACCCCCTTACCTTTGATTTCAGTGTATTGCTCCAGGTGAACTGTCACAAGCTTTATGGGTCATCGATGTCTTCAGGGCTGATGTTTTGCACATGTTTGGTGTGTGGGTGATGTCTACAACAGCACTAAATCCAACAACATAAACCAGTATTGGTTACTGCACACTAACCGTTACCGATTGCAATATGTCCTCAAGGGACGTATATTACATATATAAATGCAAAGAACAAGAAAAAAATCCAGGAGTATTAAATATCTTCCATAACAAAATGCATAACAGGTAAAGTGTCAGACGGAGAGATACTAGGGGTGCTCCGATCAGGATTTTTGAGGCCGATCACCGATCTCCGATCACTAGAAGCTATATCGGCCGATACCGATACCAATCACCGATTACAGGGCCCACTTGAAGCCTTATCATGTAGCATTATTTATTAAACTATATCTAACAACAATGTAAAC
>JABFDZ020000050.1:13874433-13894202 GCA_019775955.2 Pollimyrus isidori | reverse complement strand
TTATGTGTCCTCTCTTCCACACAGCTTATTCACCAAGAACATCCTGGCTCTTCAAAGATGTCAGAGAACCCCTTTCATTTCACACCTGTCTAATGGGGTTTCGGGGAAGTTCAGGGACAGCGGAGACTGTGTCACCCGCATGGCCTCAGTGTCCTCTGCAACAGACAGTGGGGACGGACACGCAAATCACCAGGTGCTGCCGACACTTCACTCTAGTGTGTAATTCAGAGCAAATTACTGTGGCAACAGACCGTCGATGGACAATGATAGGAGGTGCTTTTAATCGGTATCACAAAGGCTAGTTCTGACGAAAAAGACTTTTTAAAGTGATCCCTTTTACATGAAGCCACTCTTCTTGGGATGTGACCCCTCCAGAAACAGACAGCACAGTCAGGTCTTCCCATGCTCCCAAATTCAAATGTTTTCATTGGCTATTATTCAAATAGGCAGGAGCATAAATGACCAAAGAGGCTTCGGATTTGAAAGGACGTATGACAAGGACGGATTAGAGGAAAAGCCCGCCCTCGAGCATGGGCAGTTGAGCAGGGACCAAGCGCTGCCAAATGCAGAATAAAAGCCATTAGTTTGGCTCTCTGCTTCAACCAGCAGACCCTAATGGTGATTACTCTCATACATCAATTCTAAACAGGGTGAGAGTACTGCGAACCCCAACTCTACGTCAAACTCCAACAACATGTCCAATAATGTTTTCTACTCACCACATTAATTGTTTTTTTGTGCTATCGCGGGCTAAATTATTGTGTCAACTATTTGTTTCATTCATTTATTTGTTCATTCATTCATTCATTCACATTCATTTGATAGACTGATTTATTGCAGCGAATTACAATACTTACACTATCGACAACAGGGCACCATATGAATAATAATTGGCTTTCCTGATGGTGCTGAGGTGAGAGCTCAAGCCGCAGGAGTGCAATCTAGTCGTCTGCTCACCAGCGTGTCGTGATGTGAATGTGACGTGAATTTGCATGATTCTCCTAATGCCCAAACCTCCACGGCGCCGAATGGCTTAAGCAGCCAAGGTCCTCACTGGGCACTGACTGGTGGCAGGTGGGTCTGGTGGCGGCGGGGGGGTTGCTAGGGCGGTGACGAATTTGGCCCGGCTATTGGACGGCCAGCCCCTGGGGTTGAGCCGGAGACTGAGACCTGTTGCCGGGAAACCACAGGAGTCAGCAGCTACTGCCAAATCCGGCTCAACCCAAAGGGGACGCTTTCACACCTGCTTTGCCTTATCGCCCACTGATGGCTGCCCTCTCTCTTCATCCCGCCCCTCCCACTGGTGAAATGTATAGCCATTTCAGAACTGCCTCTCTTTTCCAGAGCCCAGCCAAGCACATGCTGCTAAATAGATTCTCTGCAGAAATTTGAGGTATTTAGTAGTTAAGGCATTAGGTAATGGTTGGAGACAAGTGATCGAGCTGTAATACGGGATGGGGACTGATGAGTGAGAAGTACTGATCCGTGATGGATGAATAAATAATATGACACGATAACATGGATACCCTCGCGAAGGAGTTATAAATAATTCTAGGGTGATGTTTAGTTCGACAATGAGACCAGCTTTATACTTTAAGTTTCAGGATCAGATTGCAGTATTAAATGAACCATAGGTAAAGTAAACAGCAAAAAACAAAAAAATGCAAGGACAAGTATCACTAACTTAAATTATGCAATTATTGATACTGATATTTTCCATATGTAAACAAATACATATATACTGTAAGCTGATATAACCTTGTAGATACCTGTGGTTCCACAGACAGCAAGTCCCTGTTTGCCTTATATATTAACTCAGCTCTCCCATCTGTTGCCGAAAAATTCCACACCATCAGACGGTGAACAGGGATAGATAAACCTACAGTATCAGTAACCTTCTGTTAAGGTATTTATATTACTATAACCATTTGGCCGTAACACTGGTGTACTTGGTAGTGGTGTGCAAAACAGTGGCACGACTATAAACTGCCATAAAGTGATCTTTGCTTATAAAGCTGTCATATTCCTAACACTGCATTTTTTAAAATTTCCATATCCTATTGAAACCTGTCAACATGTTTTTCTGAATGGCACTCCATGGATTTATATAAGCGAACAATGAACACAGTGATAATACTCCTGGGTAATATACAAACTGATCTGCAAATGTCTTACATTTGATCCTTTCATATATAGATATCTGGCGTCAGCTCGACATATACAGCAAAACCCTCTCCTTCCCAAGAGCTCTGACTGAAGCTGAGTGTGACTAAGTATTAAATGTATGTGAGCTGGCCTTCAGTGTTATAGTATTTCACAATTATAAACCCAATAAACAAAAAATATACTGTAAGTAAAACGAGGCACATATTTAAGAATTTATATCTAAGTTAAGTTATGTTCAGTACTGCCTCCTTTTGGATGATAAAATATTTATTTATCTTTAATTTATTTGGGCTTGTGGGAGGTATACTTAAAAAAACATGCTCTGAGGACAGTAAAAATAATGACTGGTTCATAGACATAACCAATCGCATTGTACAGGAGTTGGGTCCAAGCAACTAGAGCAGGGGTGTCAGACTCTAGTCCTGGAGGGCCAGAGACCTGTGTAGCTTAGTTCTTTCCCTGTTCCCACACAAATGATTCAGCTCAAGAGCTTTGTGGTAATTAGCACAAGGAGTTGCATGAGGTGTGTTAAACGAGGGGAAACCCAAAAATGTGGAGGGCTCCGGCCCCCCAGGACTATAGTCTGACACCTGTGAACCAGAGGATGCTGGACAACACATCTGATCAGAATGTTTGTGTAAGCTTTATTTGGTTTATTATTATTATTATTATTATTATTATTATTATTATTAGCAGTAGTAGTAGTAGTATTAAAACAATTTCATGTTTATTTTTAAAAGAAGCTGGTTTCTCTTTCTAATGATTCTCTTGCAAGAGTATTTTATATGCTGTTGGACCTTGCCTTATCAAATATAGAGAAAGAAAAATATAAAAAGTGCTGTCTTGTTTATTTTGCACTGGTGGGTGCATTTCCATGCTGTTCCAGGAAGGTAGGCTGCACAGCTCATGCTGGCCTGTGGTCCTCTGTAAAGGTCCTCCGAAAATACAATGGAACCACTTCAAATAATGTCGTCCTGTCAGCTGCAACAAGCTCCAAATTGCAGTATCCACAAATCAGTACTTCATACAACAGAGCCTAAGTTCATGGCAGACTACTGGAGAATTGTAAATTCTGCCTTATCTTCACACCCACCAGGTCACCGCTACTGAAATTCAGTACAGTGGGAACTATACAGCTATCCTTAGCAGGTGGAAGGCAGAACCAGGCCAAAAGAGGTCAGAAAATAGGTGAAAACAAGCATTCAAAATGGAAACTAAGCAGGTGATTAAATAAGTAAAGAAATAAAGTCAGGAGACTAGTCAAGATCCATCAGATTTTGCAGAGTGGGTCTCCTGAGAGTTCAGTGAGGCACACGTGTGTCTGCGATGTGGCGGATGTCACACCACCCGTCTAGCCTCTGCCTGCACAGCTCTGGCTGAAGTGTGTCTCCGCAAACAGGAAGTGACTTCTCTTGTCTTGCGTAAAGGCCTTCAGAAGGAACCACGGAAAAAAACAACACAACCGAAATAGCTATGGGGAGGACGCCCAGGCAGGAAAAGAACAGGAGGAAAGTTGCCCAGTACCTGTTGGCTCATGGCATAGCGAGACAGGGACAAGAACAGAGACAGTAAACAACATCACAGGAGGGACCCTGCTCGCAAGCAACTGGGCCAGAAGCTGATCAGCTTCAGTAAAAATTAAGTTCTGTAAAAGTCCATCTATAAAAATGGTAACCTCTGGGCAAAACTACACATTACTCAAAAAGGAAATACTAATAACTTGACTTGGGAGCAAAACTAGTAGTTCAGGGCAGAAAACATAAAATACTGAATAGAGATGGGGTGGGGTTTACCAAGCAGAGTGTGGGGATGAGCAAAGACAGGGGGTGGGGAGGTTAAAATAAAAAGACATTGGGGTAGGTAAGTTCCAGGGAGCTCAGTTCAGCTTCAGGCACAAGATGGATCCGAAAGGTATACAGTCAACGACTGCAGGGCAACCCAACCACCCTGGATGACTGTAGGAGTGATAAGCTGAGATCCAAAGGGTCGGATTATGGACCTTATGTGCCAAACACTATGGACTGCTAAACACAGAAGCAGCAAAGGAGATGATGATACAGCCACCATCTAGCACTGGCAGGGGTGATGTTCACACAGCAGGGCACCTTGGCAGCACTTTAGGGTCCTTTTAAGAAAATTATAGCCTCAAGAAAAGTTCAGCATGAGGAGAATCTCTCACACATTCTCCTGCAGTAAGAAAGCGTGTCAAATGATCAGACAAGGACACTGCAGAAAGAGGTCTCTCCCCAATGCTCAGTCTGTCTTTATAATACAGCTAAGTGGTCTGATAAGGACATTGCAGAAAAAGGTCTCTCCTCAATAATCAGTCTCTCTCTGTAGTAAAAGTAAGTGGTCTGTCAACCCAACAAGTTACAAAGCAAATACCATGTCATATCTGCACAGCCAAAATACCAAAAATGAGGGACAATGCAGCCAACCAACAGAAGAATATGTTCTTATAATTTGTTTGATTTAAAAAATGTGGTTGAATACCTTACTTGTATTGTTTCACAAAAATCATCTTAAAAATTGGTTTTTACTTTTAAAGGGTCTGAAAGGATTAGCATGACATGAACAAAATAGGTCGATGCCTTATTGTGCTGCTCCAGTCCTGGGGAAACATTCTTGCCTCCTAATGCCCCGAGGAGGGCTTGCTATTTCCTGACGTTTCCGCTGAAAGGCCTGCTTGCTCGCAGGCCATAGCTGCCATTAAGCTATAATTTATTTCAAAGTCTGAATCAAGTGAGCAGAAAATGGCCCTTTCCCAGGAACGACAAAGCCATGTGTTTCCAAGACATATGACGGCTTTCTCCCAACAGAAGTGAGAGGGCTGCTTGGGCCAGAGTGGGAGGCTTCAGGTGACTTCCTTTGGGTCTGTCTAGCCAGGTCAGACCAGGGATTGGTAATTTTTTTTGAGACAATGTTTTCAGTCTTGTCAAACCTCTTTATCTATATATTTTTGAGTTGAGCCAAGGCCAGCAGTTGATTTTTCTTAGCTATTTTGTAATTTTTGGAGCATAGATGGCCACATTTATACTTGATGCATTGTAATTAATTTGCAATGAGAAGCTGTAGAAGAAATGTCTCCACCTATATCCATTACATCCCTGATAAAACTGTCTAGCAGACTCATAAATGCAGCTCAGCCATAACTCTGCATCATAATAAATCCCCAAAATACTCCCCTCATCCAAATGCTATAAACAATATGGCAGAAGACCACTGTGCAAACTGGAAAATTCAATCCGCAGAAAATACGCATGTGGTACAGTCACGCTCCGTGGCAGCAATGCACTCGCACGTGGGCTTCACGCTCACCCATCCACGCCAGACGCCTTTCACGCGGGAACCGCCCGAGATGTGTTTACGATCGCCTCTTCTTCAGCTCAGTGATTCAGAGACATCTGCCTTCCACCAATCAATGCCTTCAACATCTTTATTACGTTTCCCGTTTTCCGCTTTATGGTTTGCAGACAAGGCCTCAGTGGCTCAGCACTGCCTTGCTGTCTGCTGTAAATGTGTCTCTCCCATGAGCATTTGGCTCTTGGGGGCCAAACACTTCAATTGATAAAGAGCAGGAGAAATGGTCTGCTTAGCGAAAGGAGGTCTGTAGAGCAGATAAGGCAGTCTGGTTTAAGCCATGATTTAGGTGATTTCATTTGATAAAAATATATTTTTAAATAATATAACAATGCAATTATTCAAGGATAACAGAATTTGTTTGGGGCCATCTCAAGTTTAAATCATGCAGAACATGCTATTAAAATATTAATAGAAAAACATACATAAAGCAGGATCTCGAGCTGACATGACATTAATGAACTTCACGGGATGCAGAGTGATGAAAGAAGAGCAAAGACGGGAGGCGTCGCGAGTCAGTCGGAGTGGAACCAGAGCTGGTGCGACAGCCAGGGTGTCGCTTGGCGGGTCGCAGACCCGGCTCTATCCTCAGGAAGAACCTGCCCAGCGCCTGCCTATAAGTGCTTTAATGAGGGCCTTTAAAGCCTGGCCTGCCGATGGGGCATCCTCCTGTCCTGCCTGAAGACAGAGTGTCCATTTTGGGCACAAAGCTTCGAGACCCAGTTTGATCTCGGTCTTCAAATCCAGCCCAATCCCCGAACCGGCTCTCATTATCTCTCTCGGCGCCTCTCTGTGGCTTTGTCGCTCCCTTTGAAGAGTTACCCATTACCCCTCTCGTTCGTGGTGGGGGCAAAAACTCGGAGGTGGATTGCAGCAACCCCTCCTCCTTCTTTCCGCATAAAAGTGAAGGGCTGAAACGATGGAGCAGAGAAAAAGTCGACGAGGGATTATATACGCATTCAAGCTTCGGTCAGGTTACTGTCCACAGCAGCCTGGGGACTTCAGTCTTGGGTAGCACTTCCCTTCATGTCTGATTTGGCCGTGTTTTTTGCGGTTTAAAGGGATTAAGCGCATTTTGACGTTTCAGTTCCAGTTCTGGGCCGCGCACCGTTGCCGTATCGCCATGGTGAGTAGTACACGCGTTAGGTCTGGCAGATCCTCTCTGCTCCGTGCCGCAGGAATGCCCACCATGCTGCATCATGCATGGCACTGAGGCCAGAAGGCAGAGACATGGGGACGGCCTTCTGTACTGGTAATCTGTCCCGAGCTGAGATTCTACCAGGCTGGTCAGTGCACCAGTGTAGCAGTGCTGTGACCAGGTGTGCGGGTGTGTGTGTGTATGTGTGTGTACTTCCTGTTCTGCATTCCCCTTGTGTGAAGAGAGCTGGCTGTGGGGTGTGTATGTGGGGGGTGAAATGTGGTCTAAAAAGGCATGGACTGGTCCCTGAGGATGAGGTACCCACATCTCTGCTTAACCCCCTTCAAGGAAGGTGTCAGCGACCCAGGCTAGATTAATCACTCCAAAGCAGGAGATTTCATAAGGGCGGAACATTAGGTGTGTATTTGTGCAGCAGGGAGCCACCAGAAGGACAACCATAGCAAAAGGACACAAACCCAGAAAAGGTGACCAGTGTAGTTAGATGGGCAGGAAATGGCTCTCTGAGTGTTAGGGGAGTGTTTGGCTCCATGCCGGGAGCGAGTCATTGACTGATTTTTCCCTCTTGCATTGGCATCTCTATGCCCAGTGAGCCAGCTTAACCAATTCCATGGAACACCTTTGGGGGAATGCAGATTATGTTCCCTCTCTTGCTTCATGTAGGACGGTACCTCCAGGTGGACAACAGCAGCAATAATTTGTCTCCATTATCCATGTTCTCAAATGGCATCTTCCTGTTTTTCTCTCTTGGCGGTCAAACAGCGCACGACGAGGTCCCCTTGAAGAGGGCGTGATCACGCACACACATGCAGGCACGCACATGCCATCTTCACACTGATTACACCTCTCTCATCATCTCTGCTAATCTGACTGCACAGGGGAAACCAAAGAATCATTAAAAAAAAGTAATTGACTGAAATGAATGAGTCAGCTTCAGAGTCAATATCAGACAATCATAAGACGGATCTGAAATTACCCGAATAGGAAAGGATGATTGTATTTACAGAATCAAATTGGCTTAATTCTATTTGTGCCACATTAAAACCGCAAATTAAATTACTTATTTGAATCTGATTAGGGAAGTTTGACCCACAGAGATTCTGCTCTGCTATTATAGGGTTAAAGCACAAGGCACAATCAAGCAGTGAAAACCAAAGCAGGGCACAGGTGCGCTAATAAACTGTGCCCTGCAAACAGTCAGAGGAATTACTGCATCAGAAGAGCGCCTCTATTACTCAGCCGACATCCATCTTGTATAAGGACTTATCCAGTACTCGGTGGATTTGAGCCTGGAACCGACCCCAGAAAGCAAAGGGTACAAGGCTGGGGTCACTCTGGATGCACTGCTAGCTCATCCCACTGTTCAGCCTTGACAGACAGAATAAACACAAGCACACTACAGCTGCATCAATATTGCAGTTGTCATGATTTTTCATCAATACTATGACACTCTGCATCGATTGATTAATTTATCACAGTACTGTTTAACACCATGATTTATTTCACAAACATTTTTCCAGCATGTGCTGATTAAAACATGGTGTGTATGTAACCTATGCTAAGGACACTGCAAAATGCAAAAATGTTAAACTGCAAAAGTCAAATGTTTCCTTCTATATTTTGTTTTTATTTTATTATAAATTAATAAATGTAATACAGTGGTACCTAGGTTCTCAAACTTAATTCGTTTCGGACTCCGGATCAAATCCTAAAAAGTTCAAGTTCTGATTAAATTTTTCCAATAAGAAATAATGGAAAACCAATTTATTGGTTCCCGGACCCCAAAATGACACCATTTTTTAAGCATTTAAACACAAAATGAACAGGTTCCAAAATGATAAAAAATCTTATCCCAACATTACCCCTGTCCTACCCCGATCGCCCACTCCTTCCATGTGCCACGCCCCCTCGTTAACCTCATGTGGGATCCCCATGTGATCAGATGTTTCTGCTTGTTGTCATTAGTCCTCTGTATCAAGTTCGCGTTTCAGTTGATTTCTCAAGTCCGGTCATTGGGTGCATTCGACTTGCTTTCAGCGCTGGCTTAAAGCAACGCATTCTGATCCTGACGCAATGCATTACGGATAGATACATTGCAACCACTTACCCGGCTGCACAAACTGGAACCACCTCGATGACGACACACCTTTGCCCTTATTGGCTGAAGAGTTTAGTTACATGCATGACGTTTGTATCCCAGGCAGTTCCGATGGGTAATCTGCTATTTCTCCCGAATATTACGTAGTGAGAGCAGTGAGAACTGTTTTAATTTAACTGGTTAATTTACCTGATAAAATAAAATTTAAATAAATTACATAAATGCTCCAATACTACATGTACGTTAGTGGTTTATGAATTGTTAGTTACTGTAATGTTGCGCTGCTTTATTCGGTTAATTGTCCAGTCTGTGAAGGAGGTATTCAAATAAGAATGCCATTGTAGTATGACTACAATAGTATGTATGCAATTTATATTGGGTCAGTATTCATGGTTCGACTTCTGATATTCAGGTCGAGTTGTAGGTCAAAGTGGTTTGTTCAACTTTCAAGAAATTTGAGAGTGTTTGAGAACCGAGGTACCACTGTATCTCTTTCATTAGAAATGTGCACTTGATGCACGCACAAAGAAATATATAAGTTATACAACTGGGAGCTGAAGAGTGACTTTATTCAGGATACTGACTCATCCTTTGTACTTAAAGGCTGTTAATGTTTGTTAGTTAAATTTGGCCTGTTTTAATTTTAGTAGTTCCATTATTTCAGTATTGGATTTTTCACCATCAGGATACAATAGTAATAATGTGATGCATCATGTTACACTGAATTGTGACATTGTTATAGTGCTGAGTATTGTATTGGGCTAGTTGGCAATACCCTGCCCTAGCACACATACACATACACACACGCACACACAAAATCACAGTGTATTCTTATTTTTTCTACTTCATGCTTTTAAAAAAGAACTTATAGCAAACAAATATAGCAACTAAATTGTCCGAAGTTGTCCGAGGTGATAAAGAGCAGCAACAGAGATTTATCATGATTGTGCTGAGCAAAAGCACAGCACAGATGGCGTTTCTGCATAACGTGTGGAGAATATATAGGCTGTATCTGTCGGTCCTGATGGATGAATGAGGATGGCCTTCTGTGCCCTGCCAGGGGACAGCGGGCAAATCTAGAACATTCTCCTCACAAGGGAAAGCCCCTTACTGTTGCCGTGAGATAAGAGCAAGGGATGGGGGTGCCACAGAAGAGGGGACAGAGGACCGTTAACGAGATGGCTGTGCTGAGAGTAGCTTGTACCCCTGCGTATAAACGGCCTGGATGCAAAGCAGCAGCCGCATTGCCAGCGGTGCAGCAACGTGCATTGGCAGCATGTTTCTTATGCAGCCCGTTCTCCCATACCTCCACCCCACAGACACTGCATGCATACATATGCGCACACAGACACACAGGCGTGCACACACACACACACACTCAAACACACGTATGCACACACATACATGCATGTACACCCACACACAGGAGCACACACACACGCAGCGACCTTAGTAATGTGACGAAGGTTTCCAATTAAATTTTCACTTAGCTGGTAGAACAAGGGAGCGCTCGATATCTCACCTTTCCCAATCACGCTGTATCAATAACAAATCAAACCCGGCTCCAAATCAAATAGACAGCTTGACACTGAAGTCCCCCCCCACCCCAGTCTTCTATGAAACAGCTGCAGGAATTGGCATAAGTTTCTGTTACATCTAGGCCTGGGTGGGAGAGTCAGACCACCCTCCACCACACACACACACACACACACACACACACACACACACTTCTCCATGTCTTCATGGCACCGGAACCCATGTATGCAGGCTGAGGGATGCAGACGGAGCATCGCATGGACACCAACATAATAAGAACAGTTGATGGCTGTGGCCCCTTCCCCCGCTCGGCGATTCATTGGCCAACCCCCCCAGGGTGAGAAAAAAAGGCCTGTTCAGTTAAGATAAACAGGTGAATAAATTTGCACACCGAAACATGTGCACACACCAATAAAATATCTATTTAGCAGCCACTTTTATCTAAAGTGATGTAGATTTTGAGAAGGCAGGGTCAGACCGTCCCTGGAGCCGCTGGGGGTTAGGGGCTTCGCTCAGGGGCCCGACAGTGGCACCAAGCTGCCAGTAACCTTACGATCACAGGCACACGATCACACACCAACAGCCCAAGCTTTAACAGCACAAGCTCTTTTAACTGGTTAGGGACCTGGCACCATAACAAGTTGGTAACCGAGCTAGTTGCTTTCATCTTAAACGTGGGACACTTGGCGTGCCATGAGCTTCAATCCCCAGCCGACTGCTTCATTCATTCATAAAGCAAGGATGCGGTCAAGGCTGGCCAATCTGATATGCAGGCGTGCCATCACACAGCCAAAGGGAAATGACGAAGCTACGCTCTGGACTAACGAACGAGCATAAACGAGATCTCTGCCTTAAGTATAAGCGGCCTGATTTACACCAGGTACCTCACCTCTGCACAGACAGCACAGTATTTCACGCCAGCTGCAGTGAAATATGACTGCATGATGCCAGAAAACGGCAGGGAGACAGCGGACCAGGAGGGGGAGGCACTGCTGGGGTGGGGAGTCTGTTGACTCCATTATTTCTGTACTCGGTGCAGTACAAGGTTGGATATGACACACCGGGGGCTTGGGGCTGACCTGCCCTGACACTGATGCTACAACTGTACTGCCACCCAGGCAAAAAATATATAAAATTAAATTCCATTAAATGAAAAATAAACACTGGGAACTGCTTATACTCAATTTGCCCAGTGGAGTCAGAGCCGCAAACATCCTGGATGCTACATTTTCGGCAGACTTCCACTTCCGATTTAAATAAGAAGAGATGGCCGGAGCCTGAGCACGGCCACAGAAAGACAAGGATTCTGGCGGCAGCCTCAGACGGCGCTGCTTGAAGCGGCCCGCGCGGACAACAGTGAACAAGCGAGCGGGGAGGGGCAGGGAACATCAAAGGGCCGTTCCTCTACCCCCGTCCAGCTTCACTCACGCGGGCACAAAGGCCTTGTAAGGTGCGGTGCGGGGAGGCTGCCAGAGAGCCATGCCGACCTCAGATTCGTCCCACTTCAGGCGCCCTTCTGATCTCCCATTATCTCCACGGGCCCTCCCGATTTCAGCCGGCCTGAAAATTCATAAAGGGAGGTCGCCGGCCCTCATTTAGGGCTCCTCGATCCTGCCAACGGAGGAGGGATTAAGTGGCACATTACAGGGTGGGGTGACGATCCGGAAGGCATTTAATTGATTACACCTGCTGCAGCAGAATGGAGGAAGCATCTGTAAGGTCGCCCCCAACTGACACAGGATCCTTTGCTGTACCGTGGCATCTCCAAGTTGCCACACTGGAAGGTGCCCTGCTACCCCACGGGTGGCTACCTTTCTGCTTACTTTACACTCTTCACCATGGACCAGCGCAAAGTTATTAGCAGAGACGTTTGCACCCAGACTCATGCTGCTCACATCCTCAGAAGTGTTGAGATGAGCACACCATTAAAATAAGCCATTGTGCTTAATTCACAGGGCCCGTGCTCATTGAAACATAATGAGCCTTATAGTGGGAGTCAGGGTAGACTAGGCATCTGATGAAAGGCGACAGAAGCAGAAAATCCCTATGATTGACAGATACTCCAGTTCAGGGTCATCTGCTGCCGAAACGCACCCTCAAGGTATACAGAGCCCCATTTAGGTCACTTTCACTTGTCGCAGGTTTTGATAAAAATCCTAGTTAATGATTTGTCGTATCATGCAGCACGTTGATCAAAAGCAGGCTGATAAACTCATTGTGGCATCTCAAACAGCCACCCAGTTCAGAGGTGTCAAGCTGAACAATACCACCTTCAAAGACGTTATAAAGCCAGTGAGGTCATCGGCTCTCACTCACACATACAATGACCTTACAATGCTTTAAAATAAGCATGCACGCAAACTTCTGTGATTTAGAATAACTCATAATCAAGCATGCATCACTTATTCCTGAAGCCATGAAGTAAAGTCTAAGCTTACAATGTCATCTACCATTTTGGCTGTCCGTCTGCCTTACTAAGACATGCCAGACTCACGCATATGCATTCTCCATAATGCTCTGAACTCTGACCCCAGAGGGGCGGGGCTTACCTTCATAGTAGGCCTTGAATCCCTGCCCACTGACAGCATAGTCTGAGAGCAGCCACAGAGTAAGCCGAGGCCCAGAGCTGACAATGGGCGGAGGCAGCTGGAAGCCCGTCAACCTGCAGGGAGAGGAAAACAGAGAGGTGAACGAAGGCCATGCCAGTACTGCCCAATGGGATGACATCACATCACACTGATCCAGTGGAAGATCATGTAAAAAGCGCGGCAACCCAAATTACTCACAAAACAGCATAACACATTCATTCATTCATCTTTCATATGGCTTATTCTATACGGTCTCAGTAACAAGAGTAACAAGGCACAGAATAACCCAGGAGAGAGCACAAAATTCACACACCGTTTACAACTACAGAGAATCTGGTAATTTCAATTCACTTAGCATGTTTTTCGACAGTGTCGGGGGGGGGACCAGGGCACCCAGAGGAATCCGCATCACCGAGCTGGCCCCCAGCATAATACACATCGATATGAAACGCTAGAGCGCCCGAGAAGTAGAAAACAGAACCAGAATTCTAGATTGTAATTTGTACCTCATTAAATAATTACAATAGGAAATAAACTAATTCAAATTCCAATAATCAATACAAAGGCTAAAATCATCACTCTTATATATGGTCCCTTATGAATCCTTTTGCAACTAAAATTTACATAATATAGTTTGAAAACATCTTCTTCCAGAAGTAATAGCCAAACATATCAGCTACCCATGGCTCACGGAAAGGCTGGCATGGAAACCTCTCCCTCAGAGTGACCCCCACCTTCGAGGCCTGAGTTTATCCCAT
Organism: Pollimyrus isidori; assembly: GCA_019775955.2. NCBI lineage: Eukaryota > Metazoa > Chordata > Actinopteri > Osteoglossiformes > Mormyridae > Pollimyrus > Pollimyrus isidori. The sequence goes on along the minus strand of JABFDZ020000050.1, from coordinate 13,880,540 downwards.
GACGATGACAAACACTCAAAATCGAATCAAAATGTTCTCGTGTATCCATGGGTGTCCTGCATTCCACTATTGGTATGGAGCTGATGGGGCGAGATGCTGAGTGGATTGGGGGGGGAGCACAAAGCTAGCATAAAAAATGTACTGATTAAAGCAATATGTACACAAAGTCTCCCCCCCTCACATACATGCCACGTGAGCTCTGGTTTACTGGACCCTGGGGAAGCTTCATAATAAAATGTGACTGAATAGAACATTAGAGTCTGTGTAATGTCTCTCGTCAGGTTCGCCATCTCTTCTGAAGACAGCACTCTGGGAGACTCGCACCTCAAATGTTAATGTATTACATGCATCTCAGTGTTTCCCCTTGGTTTACAGCCTTTTGTGGGGTGGGGGACAGACGGACAACAACTGGGTTCATGGTGTTCATGTGTTTCATTTAATGACAGCTGTGGTGATTCGACCCACAATGCACTGCGATTATAGAGAGTGTGACGTCAAATAACATCCGATTGCGGATGTTTCTCTTGACCTGCAAATACATTAACTGTTAGTCTTTAAAAGTGATAGCTGATAGCTTAAAATAGTGATAGTTTAAAGCAAAAAACAACAAAGGGTTTCACATCTTACTGTGAAACGCATTTATTACCCTGCAATTCAAGTGGTTGATGCAACATATTTTCTGACACGCGCTCTGTGTCTGCTGGTGGGAGTATGCGTGCATGTGTCTGTGGGCTCGCATCGGCGCAGAACTCCAGCATGCGCCATATAGAGAGCAGAGGAGAATTGTAAACACGTAACCGTGTAGAGACAAAAATGACAAGCTGTTGTGTAAATAAGATAAATAACATAAGGCTATTTAGTTTGTTTAATAAAAGGACAATGTATAGACCAGTTCTATAAAAAATGTTACCTTAAATGACTTCTGTTGTGATCTGGCACTATATATAAAATAAAATTAACTTGACCTTCAAGAGGGGGCAGGAAGTGCTGTTGGGGGGTGGGGTGCCCCTGTAAAACAATGGTAGGGGAAACACTGCATTTAAAACCTAACCAGTTTCCAACCTTTGTTTCGGAGGCAAGGCCTCATTATAAATGTTGGGTGTCCAATTCAAATAAATAAATCCTAAGTGCAGGGATAGCTTTTGATATTCAGAACTCCTCCAAATTAAACTGCAAAATGGGCTTTTCAGTATGCTAATCATTCCCCAATGCCTGTTTCAGAGCAAAACAGCACTGAAGAAAGAGCCATTGCTGTAGAAGAGGAAAAAAATGTTGCAAGTTTATAAATGTGGCCCGGCCAACTTCCACACAACGACCCAGATGTTGTGGAAGCAAATCAGAAGCATTTCTGGATCCGTTGGTTGTGTTTTCCCTGGTTATCTGCAGGTTCTGCTGAAGCAGCCGGATTCCCACAAGGACAAGCCAGAGCAGATGCGACATGATTTTATGTGAATTGGCAAAAGGGAAGTTGTCAGGGAAACTGAAATCACAACTACCAGTGTACACAACTGAATATGTAAAATTCTACTGCAATAAATGCATCTAAATTGCCTATAGTGTTTGCCTTATGAGGCACCTGCATACCCCATGCTAATTTCCAGACAGAATGCCAGTCCAACCCAAATCACTCAAACAATATGGGCAATTTAGTGGTGCCAACTCACTTACCCGTGTCTTGCACTGAAGGAGGAAACCTACACACATACAAGAAGATCATGCAGAAGATACACACACAGGATTTAAAACCCCAGCCCAGGAAGTGCAAGGTAACTGTGTAACACACCTAACCACTATGCCACCCTGGTGAATGTGCAATGTGCTGTACATTCCCATCGATAGTTGTCAGACGGGGAAAAAATGCTTATTTTTTAAACTCTGGCAGTCAGCCTTCCACGATTACACAAAACACCACGTGTGCTGTGTGCTGTACCTGATTTTACAAGCCCATACTCAGTTCTGCACGGTGATCCTGGCAGCTATTTTCGTCTGCTGCCCTGTTATTCTCAGTCTGAAGCAGTTTGAGGTTTCATCTGCTCACACACTACACACCCCACAGCTGTCCTGCTAGTTATTAGCTGGGGCAGGAGAACCCTACATCTGCAGCTGATGATTCTGATGCGAGGGAGTCCAGTGCCTGGACCTAATCGCATGTTTCAAAGACAAAACTCATCATACAAAGGTGAAACCACAGGCTGCCTTCCCACTTCCAAGCTCCTATACAGTAAACAGCCCTGAGTTCCAGTGTGTTCATCCATATGCTACAGATTTTTAAGGGTACCAACCAATAATTGTTACAAATAATGGCATTTCCACCCAAACATGACATAGCAGTGCAGAGCAGAAGAAGGAAGGAACTGTGAGCTTTGACTATTTTTTTTCCTTTCAAAGCTACTTTTCATGTTGCTGATAAGTCCACTTCTCAAAGAGAGCTGCAAGATGGACAGTCACTAATGAAGCAAAAGTATACCAAGCAGAAGAAGAACTGAAGATATTTCACCATTCAACAAGGCATCACAGCGGGGCAAGAGAGTATGGAAACCAGAAGCGGCAGAGCAAAGGGAACAGCATATTTTATCTCAGAGAGATCCAGCAAAAGTCCCCCATCAGCTGCTAATTGCAGACACAGGCTTGACATTATTCACCTAGTCTAGTACAGCATGTGCCTTGCTCCGGAGGCTTCCTGTGTGATAATATGTCAGAAACAGTCAAACTGTGCACTCTGCTATTAAATTCCCCCTAAAACCCAACTTCCTCTTCTGTTTCTACTCCTCTCACTTTTATTATTAGCAGTACACCAAAATTTTCCTACAGTTTTTAAGACTTGCCAGACTGCTGGTAGCCGACAGGAAATTTGTTTCCAAGGCTGCTACTGTTTTTGATTATCAGGGAAAGACTGGGGATCACAGGAGGGAATATGCAGATGATCAAGCTATTCTTCATTTCATTGGTTAAACCCCTTTTTTGCTTCTGTGCGATGCCTCTGTTGTTGCACTCTTAGTAATGCCAGTCCAGAATGCTCTACGCAGGTCCCCAACCCCCTCAACATGAGCTTGTGTTTGGTTATTTATTTTTCTGTTGTGTTGTGCTAATCGTGTCCTAAGCCCCTCCCCAAAAATACCCCTAATGATACCCAGTATAGTGTTTGTGTATCCCAGGTGTCGCCCAGATCCCCCAACACATGCTAGCAGAATGTTAAAAATGCCTGCATTGCGAAGCACACACCTCTCAGTCTACTGCTAATTACTATCATTTCTATGTGTTTTTTGTATGTTTATTTCAGTATTTCTATGTTATGTAATTTTTGCAAGAGCTACAGAGTAGATGATCTCCCCACTGTAAATGCAATAAAAGAGACCAGGAAAAAACACTAAGAAACAAACAGCTTTATATTCCTTGTTGCCATACTACGCATTTAAATCAGTCGCATCCACCTGAAGGAAATTGTCACAGGGAAAAAAAAACATTTCAAAAAGGCTTCAGTCACATGCTGTGTAACAAAGTGGTTAGCCTAAATTAACACTGTTAGGCATGGAAACACCAGGGGGTTCTCAGATTACCTGGTATTAGAAGAACAAAATGAGGTTTAACTAGGGCCATAATAGCCTTAAGAATGGGTAGATGAAGTTGCAACATGCAGTAGACAATAAAGAAGAGTACTGTGTGTTTGCTTGGGCAGTATGTCATTTTTCATACCGTCATACAGTCCACACATTATACCACAGTATGCAGTATTCTGACAGTAATTTCAAAAGCAACTCTAATCCTGTATTTTGACAAATTTTGGTGGGCTCCACAATAAAATTTGCAGAGTAACAAATAATGAAGTAAACCCAAAATCCTATGCTAGAGTGTATTACTGTAATATCAGCCAGGGCTACCTGTATGTCAGTTTGTTACTTCCTATATCGGTGGCACTATTCTAGAGTAAACTGCAATGGCATGGTAAATGGACTGCATTTTATATAGCGCTTTTCTACTCTTCCAAGTACTCAAAGCGCTTTACAATACATGCCTCACATTCACCCATCAATACACACATTCACACACTGGTGGCGAAGGCTGCCATCCAAGGCGCCAACCTGCACACCGGGAGCAATTTGGGGTTCAGCATCTTGCTCAAGAACACTTCAATGGGGTCAGAAGAAAGCGGGGCTCGAACCAGCAACCCTCTGGATGCTGAACAATAGCACCGCCTTCTGCACCATCACCATCAAACTGTAACATGCATACTGAACCCACAATGGGCTACATCATCAACTGACCCAATACCCAAGTATAAATACATTGCTCTATGGCAGCAGGATTCACAATAAGGGTTTGCTGTCCTGTAATGATATGTGTACACAGCAAATCTGTGCTCAGAAGTATAATGACCTTCAGTGTGCAAAAAAAACCACAGTCGACTTGACTTTGGAGAACAGGAAACACGCAGTAGAGGCAGCGACGGCGCGAAGGGAAGAGCTGCAGAGACAGAGCCGCGCCAGGGCAGCGCCTCGTCCCGCGCGATAAGCTGCGTGGGAGCTGGCAGCGCGATCGGCTACCGCGGCTCATCCTCATGGGGCCTCACCACTTTCTAACACGCTCGAGGAAAAACCTGGAAACAAACGGGCACCACTCAGCCCTGCCATACATTCAGCGGCTCCTGGAGCTTCGGGATGCCGCGTAATTAGCAGGGGACTTATTTAGGAATCATGACCAAATGGAGAAAACTGTTGAAATAGAAAGCCCTTAATCTTTTTGCAGTCTAATTCAACAGCAATAATATACCACACGAATAATTAAGCAATGATATCCACTTTTTTTTTTCTTCATGCATTAAATCATCCTCTTCTACGGGCCAATATCAGTGGGAGGCTTGGCCTGCCAAAACTGGTGCATTGTGGGTAAATATGGCCAAGTGACTCAAATGCCATGCCCCTTACATCTGCCCTTGCTTAAAACCATACAGTGAATTTACACAAACTAATCACAGCAGATCTCCTCAATCCAAAGACATTAACTCGAAGCAGGAGGAGCAGAATGCAAATATTGTAATTATCAACCTCTAACAGCAAAAGGAAGAATCTCAGCTAGGTTCATTAATACTTTAGCGTCCCATGATTAGTATTGAAAAAAATGAAGAATAGCCACGCACAGTTAAATAATTTAAGGCAGGAAGTCGTGATAGAACGCATAACTCATCAGAGTGATTTTCTGAGCCACATAAAGTTGGGTGTTGGGGGGGCTGGAATGATTGGCTGTCATTTGCTTGGTGTGCTGGCAAAACTCATCACTTTGAAATAAATGGTCCTAAATGGCCTGGAATTTTCTTTGGCCAGCTAGAGGCTGCTAGCACTTGTGCCTTCACACCATTAAGCTACAGACACTTGGCTATCCACAAATTGGCCAGAAATAACTGTTCGGTTTATTTATGACCCAACAAAAGGTACAGGACTAGAAAACAATACAGGGTTGGGCAGTCTGTGGGTCCCCAACCAACTAGTTCAGTTACGAAAGGTCATTTTACCAAAAACCCTCTAAATAGCCATTATACGCTGGTGAAGGTGCCAAGCTGATAACAAAAATTAGTGTTTGCTTTTTTAAGTTTCCTGTTGTCTGCCTCTTATTATCAGCATGAGATGCTGCCAGGCTGTAGCTACAAAACAAAAAGGGTGTATGTGTGTGTGTGTGTGTGTGTGTGTGTGTGGTTGGGTGGGTGGGTTTCACATATCCATCTTGCCTTGCCATTACAGCGCTGACCGAAGGAACAGCCCACCTGTATATACAACCGAAAGCCAGCCCACACCCCCCCAGCAAGTCCCTGTGATGTGCTTATGCTTGGGGCGGCCAGCATACCGTGGCCAACTTTAGCTGTCCCCTCCTCGTCCAGATGGTGTGGCCGCCATTTACGTGCCATCATTACATAACTCTGGTAAAAGGAGATGACCTTGCACTGTCTTTCCAGTATTTGACCAGCGCAGAAAGAGAGACACAAAATGGTGGTTTGGTGAAAACCGTGATGCAGCTCTTACAATAATGTAAAAATGACCCCACCTTTTCACAGGGCACTGCCTCAGAGTATTTAACACCATACGTGCCACAGCGGGCTGCCTATTGGCTCATAGTGC
>JABFDZ020000050.1:13830021-13842690 GCA_019775955.2 Pollimyrus isidori | reverse complement strand
CTCCCTACAGGGTACCCCCACGCACTTCCATGCCGGGTTTTTACTTTTTTAGTCTATTTGGTTTTTGTTCTGCTTTTTCCCTGGGGTGTCACCCCCCCCCCCCCCCCCCCACCACCACCTCTTCTGCGTGGTCTCTATCTCCTGATTTCTGAGCAATTAATCACTCACCCTGAAATAGTCTGGCTCCCATCTGACCTGTTGTTTGTGCATGGATCTCACCCACAGCCAAGACTGACAGCTGTGCACAGACGCCACTCTAACTTTAAAGAAAGCCTACAGCTTACCATTACACCTGAGCAAACATTAGCATGGCTACAAAAACCCTCAATGCTAAATGTTTATGTATCAAATAGCAAAAGCTAGTTAAAAGTTCATCTTCAGTATATTCATTATATCATGATGGTGGGGGGGCAAGTGGTTATATGTCAAACTGCAATGGAGGGGAGGAGTAAAATACTGCTAATTCAGTTTGGTGAGATGGTTCCCCCAAACTGCCTATACTGTGCAAGTATGTGCCCTACGATAGATTGGAATCCCATCCAGAGTCTCCTTGTCTTGTGCCCTGAGTTCCTGGGATAGGCTCCAAGGTCACAATGACCCTATACGTAGTAAGCTATGTAAGATGGATGCATGGATAGATGGACAAATAGATGACTGTGTATACTATCCTAATGATGTAGATATTATAGTATAGTGTTGATTACAGAGTGATTCATACATGGAAAAGTGATTATTACCCTACTGTCTGATGTTCAGCATTATCTTAAGCAGGCTGTAAAAGATGGCAGGGACTAAATACATTTTATTTCAATGTCTGAGATCATAAATACAAACATCCTTTGTTAACTGCTGAAGACAGAAATGGAAAGATGGAACCACAACTGGACACAGACTGAAATCCCATCTCTGACAGGATTAGCAAACTGTTAGCCGCACTAAGCCATAACAATGGGATACTGTGTTCCAGAAAAACTGCCTGTTTTTTGCTGGAAATAAGCCATCTACTGCCAGCCTCTTTCCATCCTGGAAACTCCAGCCGAAATTTTGTTATCTGATAATATCTCACTGAATTCACAGACACAGAAGTACAGAAGCAATCAATAACAACAGCACATTTAAATTCAAAGCAGCTGATAGCATTTGCTGTGCAGTCATGATACCTTTATGGCTTTCTCTTTTATTTTTTTAACTCTGCTTCTTGAATTTGTCCTGTTTGCTGAAAGCAATCATCCCTGCATTTGGGATGGAGGAAATAAGAGGGAGGGTTGAGGGATAAGATACACTGGGGGTTGGAGGGGGAGAGAGCAGGCCCTATTTGTTCATTGTTCAACACTGGGGCTTCTAAGCCTGCGTGCCGTTGCCATGACAATGCAGCATTCACAGAGAAGAGAAGGATGAGGCAGGAAAGGAAGAGACTCCAAACCCACCTCACCCACCCAAGGCTGCCCAAAACTGGAAAGAAGATTTCCTTGGACTTCCAACTCCAAACAGACGTCCTGCGTAACGACAGCGTTTTTCTGCCATCTGCTTAGTGTTGCCTGCGTGCCAACACTGACAATCATGTTACATTAATCAAACGTCTGCATTTCCTCAGTGCATGCACAGTTGGGTCCTGATGTGGATTGTGTAACCAATCGGAGCAGCAAATTAACCCCTGTTGATACTTAAACTGTCCTTATCAGGGCAAGCCCTCTTCAGGTGCTAAAACCGCTTAGACCTTTGCCTTAAAGAATGATAATTAGCTATCAGATACCTTTGGTCACTTGCTTTACAAAAGTCGATTTTCCTCCAGTAATGGAATAATTGAACAAGTAGGCATCTGAAATAATTGTCCACATGCAACTTATTGATCAGGCTGACTCATCCTATAGATCTACTGCAAAAAAAAAAACAAAAGAATAAAGAAGAACTCTGGTATTACCATCTTTTTATAAAGAATTTTCATCAAGACTATCTAAGCCTGCCTACTGCTGGGCTCCCCACGCCTCATTCAACTGCTCCAACAGGAGGAGGTCTGAAGGGAGCGCCCCCCTCAGGTCCCTCCACTACTTACACAGGTTGCATAACTCTGAGAGGCATCCAGCTGCACTCCCTACCCATCTTCAAATCAGCCAGCCTCTCAAAGCCTGACAGATCTGGCTACTGTGACAGCTGCCTGGCACTGAGGGAGATTACAAGGGATAAGGGTCTGGAAGCGATCCTCCACAGCTCAACCTCTTTTGCTGCCTCACCAACTTTTTCACCTTTTATATGGAAACCATGTTCAGTTCTAATTAAAGGAAAACACCAAATCAGGGCACATACACCAACCAAAGGCACATACAAACCTCCCCAAACAAAAGTACTCTTCTCAAAAATGCTGAAGCGTTAACCCCATATACCCTCCTCCCCATGTAAAGTCACTCTTCTAAAAATAAAACAAAAGCAAAAAAAAAATAACTATCACTCCATAAACAAAAACATAATCCTTCAAAACAAAAAAAAAAATATCCAAACCCCATGGATCCCTATTCTCAAGTAGGCGGGTGCTTAAAAAAGACACAGACCACCACACCCCGTAAACAAACTCATTCATTTAACTGCCAGCATAGTGGAAACACATATGGTCCTTCTGTAAATTCCCACTGTCTAAAATGACACTGACTTTAATTTTCTCAGCATGTCTGAGCAGGCAATAGGTAATTGAACTTGCCAAGTCACCTCTGTCCTGGGTAAGCTAGGTACAGTTAGCCAGAGAAGACAAGGAGATGAGACAGCCTGTCTGCTTTGGTATGCGTCTGTATTTATGAGGAAAGGGTGTGCACAGGGGTCACAAGCGTGAAGAAGTGAGATCAGTGAGAGAGCAGTGAGAATCACATCCGAGTCAGAGGGAATCGTAAATGGATTAACTCCATAATCTAATCACAGGGGATCTGAGATAAGAGAACACTAAATCAAAGTCTTAAGCAGACAGAGAACTGACAAGGTTTTTTTTGGGGGGGTGGGGTTTCTCTCCCACTGATCTTGAAGAGATAGCACCCCTGAAATAGAGACACTGTAGCCATTCGCAGAAAACACCATTTTTAATCTTTGCTGACAGAATTGAACTGAATTCCGGTTCACTGTCACGCAGGAAGGTAGGAATTGTTCAGAGATTCACACAGCCTCATGCTTACCTCCACCAGCCAGGATTCCTCCTTCTAAGACTTTTCATCAGAATACTCACAAGGAGACCATGAATCAATTAGATAATACATGGCTGACATTCAGATATATGATTTTTCTAGCACTGGTGTCAGCACCTATGTTTCCAGCATTAGGAAAAGAAAAGGGTCCCCCACTTGCAGGGTGCAGAATTTATCTGCATTTCCATATTGGCAGTAGTGGTGCTGTTAGTACCAGGCTCTAGTGCAAACCTTTAGTATTAGCACTAACAATTAGCATTAGCTGCAAACATGAGAATTAGCCGAGGCCCCCTGGGACCTCCAGTCCATTGACAGTAAGATGATGGGAAGCCTGGCACAAACCAGGAAAGAACCCCTGGAGTGATGAGGTGGCTACAGGGAAAAATCTGTGAGCAAAAATGCCACTGGGAGCAGTCGAATGCCACTTGCATCCCCATTTTCCACGGTCCTTGGCATGTTCTGCTGCTTCCTGCCGCTGGGAGAGTCGACGATAACCGGATTGTCAACACTCTAAAACACCCGGGACGTCAGCCCAGACATCAGGTTTCTCGCCCTTCTGACAGTCTGCTCGGGTAATGTGACAGCAGAAATAAAATAAGCCGCCCACATGTTCAAGATGGACTTTGAGCAGTCCTGCTGTCAGGAATGCCAGCCAGTTTCAGTCTTTGACTGTGTGAATAACACACCAGCGCTGGTATTGGTGACCTATACCAGTAAATTATACACACGTGCATTTGTGCTTTTGCTGCTCCCTCACTGCTAGTGGCCTCTAATATGCTAAAGGGAGATACAGGTGGAGCAGACACAGCATGGAACCCCCCCATCTGCAGTATGTTCCTCATTAGCATTCCTACCCCCGGGACAAAAATTAACAAATATCGCAGGAAGTAATATATAGTATTGGGGTGCTTTTGTGAAAGGGGGAGGCATCCACCAGACTGAGACCAGAAAAAGTCTTAGGTCCTGTTAGCGTGGTTTGTGTTTGGCCAGCAGATAGTGGCAGGATTCGTGGGCCAACTGGACTAACACAAAAAAGGGTAACTGAAATGGTAAACTTGTGCCTGGGGTATGCCATGATGCACCCTCTCTGCCTGTGATGCTACAGAGCATTGCCCCAAAGCCCTCTTTAGTAAACACTCCAGAAAAGGCCCTGTTCAAGGGGTCAGCTAATCACGGCGTTGTCCGTAGTCCTGAATCTAGTTGTGGCTACCCTGCCGCTGTCCAATGTTCTGAAAGCATTTGACTCCTCCAATGTCACTCACCATTCAGCAGTGCTTCATAACCCACTCCTCTGGAACCCCCAGAGAGTTCACGTTTTTGGTGACCAATAAAATGTGCCACACTAACGCAGATTCTGACATTCCCACTGTGCTGAAAAACCCCCACTCCGCTTGGGCATTGCACCATTACTCTTTAGAAATGTTATTCAGTTTATTTAAAAAAAAATGTCTGTCTACATGGAACTGTTCACATAATGCTAATTACAATGAGGCTTATAAAGGATTTACCCTGACTAATTGCTTCATTCATCCATTCATTACACTGTTATTCCATAGTTTTATTAATTTTAATGCAAAGTCAATTATTCAATTATGCTGCAGTGTGTGAGACGCTGACAACAGCTATTTAAGTACAGCACTGTATTGTGTGACTTTTATTCTAGAAGCATCATTTACATTAATGCTGTCTTATGTTGGCCCTGTTAGCTCTTAACTGGTTTTATGTGAAAGGCGCTGACCATTGGGTTGACTTACATCCTTTGGGAATATCGAGAGTTTATTTCCTATTATTGGCAATAAAGAAGGGAATGAGCCTCGTTACTGGCAATTAGCCACCCCTCTATAAAAAATTGCAACCTTATATATAAAATACCCAGATGGATTTAGCACGACACCATGAGCATTTCAAAGGTCATAAATGGCCTCCTCTGGGATTAACAGTAGCTAATACCCCACAACAACAGTGTAATCCCTCCAACCTGTGATTTAACAAGTTAAATCTCTCTTTTGTATTTAAGAGTAATACAGCAAAAAAACAAACAAATCTTCAAACAAAAGCCCTGGCATTTCATAATTTGTCAAGCAAACTAACAAAGATGTGCCAAATCGCCTAGACTTGAGTGAAAGCATTTCTCTTGTTTAGCCTCAAAAACTTTTAAAGCTTCAGTTTAATCAAGGGGGAAGGCCGCAAATCAATAAGGTGAAGGGACACAACCTCACTGAAAGAGACATAAAAAAAGCCAAAGCATGTCTTTAGAATCATAAAAGATTTTTGGGACACAACTAGATAACAGTCATGAAACATTGTAATACTATACACTTCCTACAGCACATGCACATTGGTATGTGTTGCGTATGGCTCCCAACCCTAACGTTACCTGAACATACATGAACATAAAGTACAAGCAGACCTTGCTAAGCATGAAGTCTTCACAGATCTCATGGTGCCATCAAAGTCGGCATGATAATGCTCTCAAACGCAGTCTGAAAGGACGACGTACTGATGCAGACCACTTGGGAGCAGGGACCAATTTGAATATGTCAACAGACGCTCCCCATGTCTGGTTTAAAGGAACTGCGACTGCCTTTCTGTCAGTTTGGATGTTCCTAAAGATGTTTCACCGTGTTGCATCATAAATACTCAGACGAAGCATCTGTAATTTTCTAACATTAAGCAGATATGTATCCTGAGCTATGAGCCAAAGAATTGACTCAACAGATATATGCAGGGGATATGTTGCCTTACTGTGGGAACAAAACAACAAAAATATGCATATGCTACCAGATGGTATGGCAGTCAATGAGCATCCAGTATCACTCTAGATGCCACTCTTCAGTACAGGTGACAAAGCAGCTTATTACATGTGGAGTGGTTTGACCGTGATTCACCCAAACCTTCTCTGCAAACTTAATTGAGTGTTAGTGATAGTGATCTTGTTTACTCACTAGACATTACGACATTATTTAAGGAACATTTTAAGGAGTAATGTAGTGGAGGTTATTATTATTATTATTATTATTATTATTATTATTATTATTATTATTATTGTTGTTGTTGTTGTTGTTGTTGTTGCTGTTAAAAATATCATGATCAACAAACACAAAAAACAAGCTATTATTATTATTATTATTATTGCGGTTGCTATAATAATGCCTAGTTTTAGCTAACGAAATATGTTCATTCATCTGAAATGTATAATCTGAAAGATGTCTTCTCAGTAAATGCAAGAAAGGTTTTAGAACTGAGTACACGGGTTACTATAATCTCGTCGTCAAAGAAACCTATTTGATATAAAGTGCCTTCTACAACGAGAGCCTTTGATACATTTGTGGCCACAAAAATCGTCGGATTTAATTCGGTTTACTACTGAAGCGGCAAAACAAACGAAATCGCGCCAAGCTGTTGCCGGCGTTTCTTCTACGGCGTGTGCTTGCAGAATTTATGGGAATTACTGGGCTTCGTCCGTCTCAAAGAAGCCGAAGATTGGCGAGATGTGCTTCGCGGTACCGCCAACGCCGAAGATTTTAGGTAAAACCCATGCAGAAAACCTTGGTTTTCCTCGCAGAACTACGGTGAAGCTTTGGTGCCGCTCAATGGGAGGATACGGCAACTGCTTGGGAATGGCAGAAGCAACGGACGCAGCATATTAAAAGGTTCACAGTACTGTTCTTGCAAATGGAAACGCGAGGAAACCTGGCGCATATTTCACATCGTAAATTTTGTAAAATCTGTTCTACAATACTCAAACAGTTATACCAGATGTACGTACTCGGTTCCCAATCCAAAATCTCACTAATACATTCACACAATACCGGCACTGTTGCGATGTCCAAAGGGGGTTTTTTGCACCCCATATTCTGTCCGGGTCAGTTTTTTCATGTGTCTAAATATATTCTTATTAAGAAATCCCAGCATCTAATTGATTTTTTTCAAGGTTAGACTCCCCCATTTAATTTTAATTTCGGGGGAAATAAAGCAGACGCTATAAAAATACGAATAAGGTGTCAGAAAATGTAGTGCTGTTTGGTCAAACGCTTCACCATTGTCATTCGTACTTAATTCAAATAAGTACCCTACAAACTGCCTACGATGCTGGAAATATCTATATATGTCAAAGTACGCACAATTTAAGTCATTCAAAATAAAATAAAAAGAATTGAAACACAATTTAAAATGAACCCGTTTTACAGAAAGGAGGTTACAGGTTGTCGGCGAGGTGAGAGAATTTATATTTAATATTGACAGAAAAACGTTTAAGCTACTCAAACTTTGTATTGCATAACATACAAGCAAAAAAAGTTTTTTTCTTCCAATTAAATTCGTTCTCAAACCCTCTACCGTGTCTTAGTAGCCCCCCAGGTAAATCACGGTAACGCCACATTTTATAAAGGAATGTATTCACCTTAAGAACTAAAGATCATGTGTTCGCCCACATATACCCCAACAGATCCACGTTTTTTAAGATGTTTAATTTAACATTTTTTTTCTTCTGCATCATGATTAGGTATTTAAAAGCCATCATGTTACTGTAAAAGAAAAAAACATATACCAGGTATGGAAAAATTGAACAGCAACATAGAGATAGAGCTAGTTTTTCACATCGGGAACTGGTGAGTTTTTGACATGATTTTGACTGTAAATTTTCAACTTCGTTTTAAGTAAATGTCAAGTTACGTGTGTCTGTCGAATCCAAATAAGTCGGTCACTTTCCCAAGCTTGTAAGTCATCGCATAAATTACATCTTTTTTTTTCTTTTTTGCCGACGATCAGAACACAACACAACACGTAAGTAAAAGCAAGATGAGGGATGTGGGAATGCAATATCAACGTGTCGGCACAATAGGGACGCATCGGGAATAAAACCGGGGAAATACGGTGCCGAACGTAACCAAATGTTTAAAATAAGAGCGAACGGGAAGAGGGCGAAACGACTCAAGAACTGCCATCACCGGTAAATACATACGGTTACATGCAAACATCCAACTTTCATGGCTGACATATTCCCATTGTAACACGAAGAGCTACCGCACTGTGAACAAGCGATAGAAAATAAAATTACAAAACCGCCATATAGATGGAGTTTTTCGCACCGTTAAGTGAGAACACCCATTTAGTCAGAAAACAGTGTTGCCTCAAAGACGGGTGGGGAAAAAGAGGGGTAACCGCAAGATTTCTAGCAACTGGAAATGCAAACCGTACATCTCGGACGAACTTTAAGCAAAGCAAACGAGGGAAAACAAGGTGTCAACAAGCACTGCGCTTTTCGCTTAAGGGGGACGCCAAGGAAAGCGGAAACTTACCCTTAACAGATGCAGTCAGCAAGCCCATATAGAGGATGAGAACCCGGCTCCAATAGTGCGCTTGTATTCCCACCTTCATTAGCGCAAAAATCCTTAGTCCGAACACTTTTCTGGTGCCGTTATATGCGCATCTGCATGTTGTCCTTTCCACTCCGTCCGGATTCAGAGCGGGGCTCATGGCAGCCTCTGTTTTCTGGCAGGAACGTTATCAGATGGTTTTAAAAGGAAGATTCACTTTGTGCCGGAGCTGAGAAAAATCCCAATGCATTGAGACTCCGCTTCTGCAGCCGGACTGAACCATCTCATGTAGACCGCGGGGTTCGCTAAATTTCGGGGGAAAGATTTCATACCGAAAAAAAGAAAGAGGGGAAAGGAAGATAGCGGTTACTTATCTGCCCTCAACCATTGTTGACATAAATCCCTCTCATTTCGGTAATTACAATTTGACTAGGACCCGGAGAAAACCCCCTTCTTCTTTTTCACTTGAGTTTTTATTTATAATTGTTTCCAGTAATTGCGTTATCGTTATTGTTAATCCATAAATTTAGCCGTCCCTAAAATAAACGAATGGCAGGGCTGTCAAAAAGCAGCTATCGCCTCAGATTGGAAGCGTTCTGCGTCGGTTACCTGTTCAAGTTCACTGTCTTCTTGACAGTTGGGCTTGTTTTGTGAGTTTTAATGGATATTTTTTTTCCAAAAATCACACGGTAAAGTATTTCCTGTCTCAGCCCCGCGAGCAGTAAGACTGCAGAGCGCGGACAGCCTCTCTGTATCTCTCTGGCCGTCCCTCTCTCTCTCTCTCCCTCCCTCTCGCTCTCTCCCTCTCTCTTTCTCTCTCTCTCCCTCTCTCTCTCTCTCTCTCTCTCTCTCCCTCTCTCTCTCCCTCTCTCTCTCTCTCGCTCTTTCACTCCCTCTCTCGATCGCTCTCGCTTTCTCGCGCTCGCTGTCTCTTGCGCGCTCACCCTCGCGTCTCCGACGTTGTGGTGCGTTAAATATGGTCAGCCAAAGGGATTCTAAATTAAATGCATTTCCGAGCAATGAACTCATGTATGTGTATGTCATCATAGTTATGATGATGATGATGACGATCATGATGATGATTATTATTGATGATGATAATAATAATAATAATAATAATTTGTTTATTTAAAAAGGAAAACTGAAAAAAATCAAATTGGTCGTCTAGGGAAAGTGCGTGTCATATAAAAAACGAATCCACAACTACATGTTTATTTTATCCCTAACGCCATTTCGACGAAATCTGAATACTATTTTCTTGTGCTTTACAAGTAACTCGTTATTAGGTCTTCATACCCCTGATGAAAAAACAACTGCGTAATGAAACGAAACACTCTTCAAAAGTCATATACAAATCCTTGTAAACAAAACAGCCATCGATTCACCCACACTCTCAAATGAAATTATCTGCGTCCCGTAGTGTTTCGTTTTTCTGGATCATCTGTTGCAAAGCGATTTATGAGAACGAATGCCATGTGGGTTGGCGATAACCACCCATCGTGCAATCAATACAATATAAAGTGAAATAACTGCCAAGTACGCGATTTTCCATGCAGCCAAGCTAGTCCGGCATCTCAGAGCTCAATGCTTTGTGTATTATCTTCTTGATTCTATGTGTGATACTTTACATTACTGTGTATAAGTTTATGATTCTACCCTACTTTGTTTAATGACGTTAGATTTGTGATTGAATTTTCATTGAAAATCACATGCTCTCATGCTCCCTATCAGATTTATAATGTATTTTGCACATGTACATTTTTTTAATTATCTGAGAAACTTTTTTAAAATATCTACTTTCCATACTGTTTATCATATACTGAATCACAGAGCAATTGGAGGCTGTCCCAGTAAGCACAAGGAAAGAGGTGGGGAGCTTCCTGGACATGCATCCATGGCAGGGCACAGACGCACAATCACAGGCTATGGGCAATTTAAGGGAACCAGTTCGTCTAACCACATGCTTTTTGACTACAGATAGAAACATCATGAGGCAGCAAAAACCTGCAGGGTGAACATGAAAACTTCACACTGACAGGGCTGCAATGAGATTAGAACCCAATGGTGTCTCCAATGGTGGAATTTACTGAGGGGATGTATAATGCTTCCCAAATCTATACATTTGTGTTTCCCTAATCCAGGGGCCTTGCGTAATGCAAGGCCCTGGAATCTACTATAGAGTTTCGAAGTCTGTTTGAAACTCCTGCTTTTCTGAGACCCTACTTCGAACTGGTTGGACCGACCCTAAAGCAGATGTGGAAGTGTTTTCTTTTAAATATGATAGAGTGTTCAATGGGCCAATAGTAGCCTCTCTTTGGACTGATTGGAATGTACGAACATGGCTGTGGATCTTCCAGTTATTACACAATTACATAGCACATCAGAGGATGGAATGAGCTGGGTTGTCAACTTTGGTTAGAGTGAGATTTTCAATTTAAGGCAAGTCTGCACACACACACACACATTTACATGTATGTATCAGATTTATTACTTTGCAAATAGTCTGCAGGGTTTGAAAACGGCCCCAATGTTTTTGACGTAGGTAATTTTAGGTTTATAATGGAATGATAGAGATTTGTCATAAGATTTCTTGCCTGAGTGTGAGAGTCTGAAAACATGAGTGTCATGCCAGATGTGCGAGAGTTGGCAACCCTGCAAAAGTGAGGTCATCTTGAGCACAACTCTAGCTTCTGAAAACAGGCAATGCGAGAGATGCAGTAGATAATTGAGAGCTTTAAAAGAGCTGCATGTTCCTTTAGCATAAACAATCCGTTTCAGCTACATTTTTTTAGTAAATGGTGAATGACAAAATTGAGTCCCTGACCTGCAAGACTGGTCAGTCCCGTATTTATGCAGTGAAGTAGAAGTTGCATTTTTTTTACGCATGGTTTATTTTTGTTGCAATTACATTTCCATCATGTAGGTATTATTAGAGCTGTGATGAAAACGTGTTTGCATTTTCGCATGGGTGGGCCTTGTCCACCCATCGCCATCTTGCGGCATCCACGCGTTGCCTTGTGTGTGGCCCGAGCTGGAGAGTCCCCCACATTGCCCACACAAATGGGCAGCCATCTGTCCGCCTGCGTCTGAGGAAGTGCCACCTCGTTCAGGTGTACCGTCTGTTACCCATCGGAGCTTCTCCGCAGAGTTGGTGCCTAACAAGTACCTTGTTAAATATTCATACCAGGGGATAGCATCTGCCCCACACTTGGGAAATAAAACAGGGCAAACAGACCTGATTCAACTAAACACTCATGTTTAATTATTGCAGTGGGCTTATTTGTCAGTTAAGCACTGCAGTAGTGTTTTCATGTTGATAACGATGATGGTCTTGATGAAAAAGACATTAATCTCAATGTCAATAATGGATTTTGCGCAAGAATGTTCAACGTGTTTGTTTTTGATGCAGAGCTTAGGAACAATGTGAGATGACCCATTTGGACCAGAAAGAATTCCAAGAACTACATCAGGAGGAGCAGCTCAGTTCACATAATCCCATCTCCCAGCACTGGTGCAGATCCTGTGGTGATCAACTTGAGTAGGAGGGTGTCAGTGAAAGGGAGGAGAACTGGAGGAGCGTCAAACAGGTCTTGAAAGGACTAGTAGCAAACAGGGAGATCAAAAATGTAGACCCCACTCTTTCCTGCCGAGATATCAGCCCAATACTCCACAGCGCTAGCTGTTCCATGGTCACCAGCTACCTAAACCCCACCTGATCATCAAGGCTGCCGGCTTCCAAAGAGTCAGCAGCAACTCATGGTGCAGAGCTGTGGTGACAGCAGCAAGCAGAGGACGACTAAGAAAATGGTAATAATAATAATAATAAATTTTATTTATATAGCACTTTTCATACATTGCTTTGTAACTCAAAGTGCTTTACAAAGAACAGACAAACAGAAGAGAACAATAAAAACTACTGTAGCAGTAAATACAAATTAAAACCAATTTAAGCGTCACTTAGAAACAAAAACAATCAAAACAAAAGCAATCAGAAACAAGACATAAGTGATACCAATAAGACAAATATAAAACAATAAATTCTAACTAAAAGCCAGAGTATAAAAGTGTGTTTTTAACTGCTTTTTAAAAATATTGAGGAAGGAGGCCTGACTTGTTCCAAGTCTTAGGAGCATAAAAACAAAAGGCTGCTTCTCCATGTTTCTTATATTTTACCACTGGAACGTTTA
>JABFDZ020000050.1:13788800-13821602 GCA_019775955.2 Pollimyrus isidori | reverse complement strand
GCCCCGTGCCTCCGCCCTCGCTCCCCCCCCCCCCCCCCCCCGCCGCCCGCCGGGCCCGCGGCCCGCCCCCCCCCCCCCCCCCCCCCCCCCCCCCCCCCCCCCCCCCCGCCATAGGGGTTGTCTGAGCATCTGGGTCCCATCAACTCTGTCCCAGGAAACCTGATCCAGGCTGGTGCCACGTTGATCTGCGTGAAATCATCCGGCAGAAGCCAATATTTGATGCCACTCACGACACAGCACGCATTGATTACAAGAGAGTGAAAAATCAGACTGCGACAGGATTACACAGGGTGTGATGTTAGATTTAAATGGACACCTATTTGCTAATGGAGCACAGTCCTCATAAGTCAAATTTATCTAAACAGGTTGTGCTAAAATAAACAAACGTGTGCTGAGAAAAGTAGATGGCAAAGGCTGAAAAGCAAGTGAAGCACCTCGGGGTGCCGATACTTCCGTCTCTGAGACTGTTGTGGTTAATTATGCATGAGTGGTGACAGGGGGCAGGTAGTGAACCACAGGTAGGGCAGCTTGGTATTGACCGGGCTTCTGCTTTTTGTCAGGGGCCAAGGAGAAGTTGCGTAAACAACAGGATCACTGAGTCCCCTGCCACTCGCTGCACGGCGCTTTGTACCAGCAGCACGCTGAAGCAGGGGAGAAACAAAAGACTGAATCGAATGGAAGAAACAAATGAAAACGGGGTTTGTATGTTCTGTCCACACTGTCGTGGGGTGTCCTCTGGGGACTCCGGCCTCCCCTCTACTGCCCAAGAACATGCTGAGGTTAATAGGAGTTGCCAAATTGCCCACTGGTGTGCATGTGTGAGTGAATGGTAGGTGAATGTGCCATGCGATGGATCAGTGTCCCATCCAATGTTCCCTGCCTGGTCTCCAGCATTGGATCTGGATCCCCCCACAACCCTAAATAGAATAAGCGGAAATGGGGAAATGATGGCTAGATGGATGGATTTACACTCAAAGCACCAGGCAACTGCTGCAGTCGAGTAAGGAGTAGGAAGGATTTAAGCCGTAAGAAAAAGCAGGGTGACCAGCCGGCTTCTCGCACTGTACTGGGGCGGCGGCTCTGCTCCCCAGATGCAATCAGATGAACTGGGGCTGCCTGGCAGACAGCCATGGCAATCAGGGCTCTGTGCTTTGAACCTCTGTGTTCATTGGCTACTTCTGCAGAAATTCTGCTTTGGCAAATGGCTAATTAACAGCCCACCTCTATGGTTCATTGTTAACTTTTTTTTTTATTTATGCTGCCAAGCCAGCAGGCCTCTAGGAGAAATGCCATCTTGTTGAATTGTGAATATCTCAATTCTGTATTTTATTGCCATTTCCTTGGCTCTGGTTGGTAAACATTGATTTTCTCCCTTTTTAAAGAAAACATGACGAGGAGAAACTTATGAGCGTCTCCATGTCTCAGCTTGTAAGTTACCCTTTAGTGCTGTGTCGCCATTGTTAAAGCATCCCGGTGGAGTCATTTACCTGCTTGTGTACTGGCGAAGCCCTGGCATGACAGGTAAGTGTCAAGCAGTACAGGCAAAGGGAGAAGTGTGTAGTGCAGTTATCGTGTATTGATGGTCAGTGTGTAACCGTATCAGTCATCAGTGTGTATCAGTCATCGACGTGTATTAGTGGACGATACCTATCAATAGTCAGGGTCATTCAGTCGTTGGTGAATATCATCAGTAAGGGTGTGTCAGTGTGTATCACTGGGCTGTATGCGGTGCCTGTCAACCCATTAGGCAACATAGGTGGGCTCATAGAGCGCCCTCTTCTGGAGGGGTGGTGACTTAGCAAACCAATTTCATTTTGTCTCGGGTGGGGAGTACCCGTGGTGAGCTTGCCCAGGGCACCATGTGCGCTTCGACTCTTACTGACTGTTTGTGTCTGTGGGCAGTTGGTGTGCCAGTGTGGTGCAGCAGAAATCGTGTACCAGTGTATGGCTATGAGCTATCGTTGTGTTTCACTGTGGAACAGATGTGGCTAAGGGTGATGGCAGTGTTGCTAGAAAATCTGCCCATTCCGTTTTGCGGTCGGAGGTGATTATGCGTAACCGATAAGTTGTTTTCTAGGCCTCCTGCAGAAATGCTTTCAGGAGAAAAATAACTCTAAAAAGTTTTATCAAACAACATCAAGCAAATGCGTGCATCCTTCGAAACTATGCATGCGAAACTGAATGAAGACCATTAAGCCTTAAAAAGGTAATTTTCTCAGCTTTAAGAGGAAGATTAAGGGGGATAGAATAAGCTATTAAGAGTTTAATAAGCATTAATATACAACTGACTTGCCATGATGACAGGCTGCGGTAGTCCTGTGTCCTGCCTCTGCCCTCATTATATATTTACAGAATATTTAAATTAATGCCGGCTACCATACTAAAAATATGATTTCCCACGAAGAGAAATGGAGCTGTCCCTCATTTAATTCTAGATCAATCTACAACAAAGGAGATAGATAGGAGCCAGAGGCAGAGATGAACATTGGCCGAATCGATGGCTGCCTCCTTCTCCCAGTGTCTGTGTGTGACGCATGTGGACGCATCCCGCTGGAGGCCTAATCGAATGCGTGCGGCGTCTCTGATATGAGCACCTTCAGATGGATAGCCTTCATAACTGCACCTCTCTCTCCAGTCATTTTTCATTTGTCGCTCATTCCTCTGGTCCGTTCTTCCCCCATTCTTCAATTCTTGGTGTAAATAATAATAATAATAATAATAATAATAATAATAATAATAATAATAATAATAATAATAATTAAATAAAGAATGTTGACCTTGCCAGGACCCCCGATTGATCAAGCGTTGCTGGGAAATTTCTGACTTTCACTGGCAGTCGATGTATTATAGTCACAATATGCATGGGTGCGGCAAGTAAGAATCTTCACAGGTGACAGGATGCAAGTGTGAATGTGCAGTTTGATGAAATAACACCAGAAACAAACCAGCCCTGAGGGAACTGCACGAAGCGGAGAACTCAGCACAAACACACAGAACCCATAGGGTAAGCAAGGAGGCAACGTGCATAAGGGAGGATGTGATGGACGTGAGCAAGGAGGCAATAAGCGAGAATGAGGACGCGCTGGGCAAGAGTCGGGAGGCGTTGAACGAGAGGGAGGAGGTGATGGACACGTGACGAAGCGCCATACATAAGTAAGGAGGCAACAGATGGGAGGGAGGACGATCTAACAAAGGAAACCAAAGGCTAAGGGAAGGTCTCACTTGAATTGGAAGCTACATAGGTGGACATATAAGGAGTTATTTAGGGGGCAATGGGGAAGCTCACTGGGTAAGAGGGAAAGCCTGGCTGAAACACTGCAGGAACTGCGTCTGCATGAAAATGATCTTATTCATCTGTTGATTGCAGACTTTAAGAGCCAGTAGCTTATACAGTACACCTGCTGCACATTTATGCAGTGACCTTATTTTTTGACAACATGGCGCCTTCC
The DNA here is from genome assembly GCA_019775955.2 of Pollimyrus isidori. NCBI lineage: Eukaryota > Metazoa > Chordata > Actinopteri > Osteoglossiformes > Mormyridae > Pollimyrus > Pollimyrus isidori. The sequence goes on along the minus strand of JABFDZ020000050.1, from coordinate 13,818,153 downwards.
GGACTGTCCAGGAAGGCTGAAGTGCTTGCTGCTGTATATTTGAGTGAGTTCCTCTCTTGGCCAGCCTGGACCGCTTCTGAGATTGCATATTTGGACTCTAAGACTATGTCTGCATCAGCAATTCCATGATCCATTTTTTAACACCGGGACGTGGCGGTTGCTCTACAGCAGGGGTGGCCAATCATATCCGCAAAGAGCCGCCGTGTGTGGCGGGTTCTCGCTGCAACTCCCTAATTAGAGGACTGATTGGCTGAAGAGTCCTCACACCTGGGTTTGAACAGCTGACCTAAAGGTTACCCCAAAAACCTGCATACACTGTGGATCTTTGCGGATAAGGTTGGCCACCCCTGGCCTATGGGCTCCCAGGGTGGGACGCCACAAAAGCCACTTTCAGCTTGATTTCCAGCTGAATGTAGAGCAAGCACACATGATAAATGTGCTAAACAAATGTTACATTTGACAAACAAAAAAAAAACTCTGTTCGCCATAATCTAAAGTACAATCTGCTGTCATTCATTTGATTGTATAAATTTATAGTTTACCTCTTTGCCAGGCAAAAATGTTTGTTTGGCATTAGCTGAAATGCTGATATGGTAAAAACACTGGGAGTGAGTGTGCAATGACGTGATGTGGTGAGTCACACCTTTGATGTGTATGTGTGTTACTTGATGATACATCAGACATTCATTAAAGATGAATAGCGAGCTGCCTGCTTTGGGATGCCTCCACTCTGAGATTCCAGTGGTCTTATCTGCTGAGTCACATGGCGATGGCTCACCATGGGAACCGCTTCACTCCACAGAGAATAAGGGGACCCCCCTGTGTGACACGCAGACAGCCTGCCCATTGCTGCCCTACTGGAGTCCAAACTGCAGAAACTGGTTGACAAACACTCTGTAGCCTCCTCCTTAAGAAGCTAGCTTTGATGCATGGACGCAAGCTAAATGGTTTGTGTGTTCTTTTCTCCAGAGTTGTATATTTTATTTATTTATCAGAAGCTTTTATCCAAAGCAATGTACATTTGATGAAGCAGGCTCAGACAGTCCCATTCGGGCGCTAAGGGCCTTGTTCAATGTCCCAGCGATGAAGTCATTCTGCCAAGCATAGGATTTGAACTGGTGACCCTCCCAGTCATAAGCATAGCATCCTAACCCACTGAGCCACACACCACCCCCACAGAGATGTCCTGGTCTTGTCTCCCCCCAAGCGAGACACGTAACCACAGGCGTTTCTGTTAAAATATGCATCTGTATAAAACTATAAAACATTGAATACTGTGGAGTGGAAAATCCACTTTGGGTATTATCTTAGCATTCTTACGTACGATTCATTATCCAGCCTGACGATTCCGGGCTAAAGCACGTCTCTGGAGGCCTGACAGACACCAGCAGAGCGGCTGTGCTAGCAAACTGTGGTAAATGATTATTATGGGCTGTTGGGCCTAATTTCCCAGCAAGGGCTCTGGGGTGGCGCTCCTGTGCAGTGCCCTCTACCCGCAGCGCTTTGTGTCCATGCATCTGGGTAACAGGCGGGCGCAGCACCAGATTGTCTGCCACACAAGGGTGAGGCACAAGGCGAATCCCCTCTCTGTGATTATTATCATTTATTATAATGAAGGGAGTCATTGTCATGGCGACCATAGGGATGGTGTGGCAGTCAGAATAACACTAGAACGGGATGGATGTGTTTGGAGTCCGTATATCGTTTCGCTTTGCGGTTGTCTTTATATGCATTGCAATTAACAGGCCCACTAAAGCGCCTCTCAGCCTTCCAAGTTTCTATCTCTGTCATTTCAGATAATATTTCAGTTATTATGAATACTAATATGTGACCCCATTTTAGAGTGTCAGTTTAAAAGTGAAATGTTATTTCGACCCCAAAAGTATGGGGACAAATGTCAGACTGGGAACCTTAATACGAAAGCAAACTTAACTGCGAAAATGTGCATTTTGATTCTCCTTAATATAGGTGTCTCCCCGATGTTCCTCACACTCCGTAGTTTGGTAGTCGTATGGGTCATCAAATGTTTCAGCTGAACAATTTCTTATTTATGCAGCTTTAGAACAAGTGTGCACTTAAAAACATAAACTGCACCTTGGATAGTTAAATAACACCTACATTTATGGTACGCCTTGCTTATTGTCTAGCTCCTACTCTTATTTTATTTTTTAATTTCTAACACCAGTATTAAAATGTGGAAAATAGGATAAATATAAATTATGTTAATGTTATACTGCAGTATTGCTATATAATTCTGAATGCCTACAGCGCCCCCTGTGGGGACGCCATTGGAAGTTTTTTATTCCATGTCACTGTCTTAGAAACAAAATCATGTCATGTGACTTTCTCTATTGCCCCCCCCAATTTCCTGGAGCTCACAGTTAAAACTATTATATATTCATTATCTCCGTCTCTTCACATGCCTGTCATGCAAGATTTCCTGATATTTTATTTAGTGCTGCCTGAGTTATGCATGCAGATCTTTTCTTTCAAATGTATAATCATTCAGCAGAGCCACCATCTTCCCACAAACCTCCACCATGCCCACCCTCCCCCCACCACCAAAATTCTGTTAAACCAGATGTCACAGCACTGTAAAGTCTTAAAAGATGACAAACAATGCAAGGAAAGCTGGCCAAGCTCTGAGCGTGGGTAAATAAATGCTAAAACAAGAATGCAATGGCTTGTATCCATGGGCCCACGTCTTCTTGTGTACGGCTTGCCTGCATGCCCAGGGGGATGCCCCCTGGGTCCTGAGGATTGACCCAACCCAGCCCAAACACTTGGGACAACAGTGATTCACAAACTTTTTTCTGGAAATGTCCCTAATTAGCAATCAGATTGGTAATGACTTTTAAAAAACTAATTCTTTTCTTTTTAATGAGAATTAATGTGATTACCTGCTGAATAGATTCTGAAATGCGGAAATCTGATTGGCGTAGATACATTGGCTTAGGGAGAGGATGACCTGCCCCGAGCCGCTACTCCTGTTCCAGTACGACAGCGTGGGACTTCCCCACTCCATTTCGTGTCGCCCCTCAGGCTCCTCCTGCCTCCTCCCACTCTTGCTGTCACTCCCCCTCCATTCTCTCCATTCACATGGTCCTAATCACATTTTCTGGAGCCCTTATATTATTCTTTTTCCCTTTCCCTCTTTTATTAATCTCCCCAGGGATGATTCCCCGAGCAGCATGATAAGTCGCCCCCCCCCCCCCCCATCCCTGGCAGAGAGCATTCCACGACTGCACATCCAGGGTAAGAAGGGTTACGCCTGCACACCAGCTATGGACTCAGCCTGCCTCTGCGTGAGGCTCAGGACTTGCACGTTTCCCCACAAAACGCCAAATAAATAATAGATATTGTGGCCACACGTTCACAAGATAAATACCCTTGTTTTGTTTTCACTAGCTTTTCATTTGCTTCTGACTTACAGCTTCTTACGGCAAAACTGGAGATAATGGAAAATGCTCACAGGTGCACATGAGCGGCTTGGGGGGGGGGGGGGTGAGTTACCTGTGCGTGGAAGTGTGATTTCATGCCGGTGCGTACGGGGACAGGAGGAGCAGGCAGCATTTAAAGAGTGTTTAAGGGTGAATTGGGACATATACACCACAAAATCACCCCAGAGAGTACATGTGAGTCAGTCAGAGGCCAGAGTGTAAATGCCCCCCCCCCATTCCCTATAATACCCACATGAAGTCTGCTTTGATGCACACACAGATCCCTGGGGTGGATAACCAAGATTGGCAGCATGCAGAAATTCACAGCAGTTGTGAAAAGCCCAGCACCGACATACTCAATGAAGCACCACGATTCGATTGTCATTCAAATGAGCCCCCATCCCCAGCACCCTTGGAGGGGCTAAAATATTTAGTCAGCTGAGCATGAGCCCAATGTATAAATATTTAACTGCTGAATCACACCCACATCTCTGAAAACATCTTAATGCCATAGTGACACAGACTGAGAGCATGACGGCAACCTGGAGATCCGCCAAAGAGGTGATGTCACCCTGCCTGGGACATCGGTCTCTACAGCCACAAAGATGCGTCGAGATTGTTCTCTATGAGTATGAGCTTCATTTAGAGTCACAGGGTCGGAGTGTCTGGAAAGGCTCACGCTAAAATATGCATTTGTTTACAGCAGGAAATGCACGCTGTCACCCTCGATCCCTTTCACTCGTCAAACATTTTGCTCCCCTGAGAATATCCATGAAGCAGATAGTTTGCAAAGAAGGTCTATTTTGGTTGTTAATGCTTTGTTTATTGATTTTACAATTACAGTATGTGCCGGAACATAAAAAAAAAAAAAAATTGTATCAGGTCATCAATCAAATTTTACTCAGAGCGGAGTCCTTCACACACCCTAAAGGCAGAGAGGAATAAAAAAAGGGATTTAATCCAACCATGTTATATAAACTGCATCCGGATGCTGTGGGCTGTCCTACCTGCCTTGCTAATGAGTTGAATCGATCATAATTTGTTTGTTCAGTTTGTTCATTAGCACAGTGTGAGAGCTCTGTGATTGGCTGTTCGTTGTTCTAAAAGACTCTGTCCCTTTATCCAGGCGTTTTTGGATTCCTGCCAATGCATACAGCTCGAGGAAAACACATGTAAATTCACGCCCCGGACATCAACTAGAAACAGGCTCAGCTGTGCTTGCGATCGGAAGGTTGCCAGTTCAAGTCTTGTCTTTGGCAGAACAGTCACATCTCCATTAGGCCCTTAACTCCCAGAAATGCTCCAGTGTTGCTGGGTAATTAGCTCAGACCCCAACCTTTGCTCTCAACTTTATGTTTTGGTTTATATGATGGGATATGTGCTTTGAAGCATTCCAATGTACTGGTGCAAACAGTGAATAAACTATCATTTTATTGATACTTTCATTGTTAGCAAAAAATCTTTTGGTTTAGCTTCACCGTGTTACTGTGAGCTTTTTGCAAGATGTAAATGAAATATGTCGAAGTAGCTTTGCAGTTTCCTTCACGTGATGCCAGTAAATTTTCATGATGTGCCTTTCTGACCGAAACACTGATTCCTGACTCGGCAAGTACCCTTCAGTGCCTCTGTAAGTTTATACCAAAAAAAACAAGAGCTATTGGGACTCTCTCAGTACTAAATCGGGCTTCTCACTCGATCGGGCCCTCAATCAAATTTCACTCAGAGTCGTGCCCTTCACACGCTGTAAAGCGGCACGCACTCTGGGAGAATCACGGCAAGATCGCATAAATGCAGATCGTGCAGAGACACCTACAGGTCTGGGGGGGGAGGGGGGGACACAGCACTGAGGCTGCACAGAAAGGACATCCTGATTTTGCTGAGTTTAATGTATGCCTGTGTCAACATGGGAGGGGCTTGTTTTTATTGCATGACATCATCACATTGGTCTGTTTTTTTCTCATTTTCAAACGCAAAGCATCAAGTCATCAATTGGTTCAAGCCTTGCTATTATTATTATTATTGTTTTCATAATTATCATCACCATAAAATAAAGACACACGTGGAGACAGCTCCAAACAGCCTTTTCAGTTGAACAAATTCCTGTTTTGCCTTTTTATCTATGGTCCCTTAACAAAAGGCATACTCAATAAAACAGGTACTTGAGAAATCTGTGCACCTTGCCACTTAGCAGAAAACGCAGGTTGTAATCAATGCGGTGATGTCATACGATGAAGACTGTGATTGGTTGAAGTAGTTATACACAAACCCCTCCCTTGTTAACCCAGGGAACCAGGCAAAATTAGGACGCGTCACACAGAAAGTGTACAGTAGATAATCTCTTGCAGTCAAAGAGAAAATGTGGCATATTATGCTGATGAGATGGCATTTTTTATTGGAGAAACATGTTTGAGGATTAATCTTTCAGCCACTGTAATATTTGCTTCCTCAGTCTACTGTCTAGTGTTTTCCCCACTAACATGACACTGTCACATCATAAATGGAAGATGGTTAGAATAATGTGTAACTCACTCTTCTACAAGTCAATAACAATAGTCAATCTTTCTTCAGGGGTTCCATTTGTTCTCTGAAGTGTCAATTCTCTGTTACTAAATAAAGAAGCAGGAATCACCGTGACAGGTGGGTATAAATAGCAGTAGTTTTTATACACTGGGTGGTCATACAGGTGCCTCACCAAGTAACTATATCCTTGTTGCTACACATTATTTAAATCAGTTCCTATTCATTGTACTTATCACTCTGCAATTAAAATTCCAACACTGAAGAGGCATGGTATTGTTCTTTGACCAGCTCATTGACCCATTTAAATGATTAGTCTGCGATCGGGATGCTGGTTGGTATTTTCTTTTCTTAGTTATGAAATTGTCCACTATCTTCCCTAAAGCAAACCTTAACATTTTGGAAAAAAGAAGGGAGCCCGCTACATTTAGAATTAGCAATATAGCAAAAATAATGAAAATTAATTATTCATATGCTTAAAAATGCTATCAAATGTGTATTAAAATGTGAAGTGCTTGATAAGTAAGCTGTGTTACATACAGTGTCGACGGGTCATTTCTGTGCCTATTCTGTGTTTCACAAAAATACACATAGAATCTCTCAGTATCCTCCTCAAGAAAATTCTTAATATTTATAAATAAACACGCCTCAGAATGGTTGGGGGGGTGTTGGGGGAGGGAGGGGTTCATTCCAAACAGAAAAATGACCCAATCAACTACACATAACTGTATGGTTAAAATCATTCATTCAGCCCACTGGCCTGCGTGGCTCCGAAGTGTAAGATTTTTCTAAATAGGACACACTCCACTGGACATAAAGCAATGCAGGCCGTGTGGCTTCTGCAGAAAATACTATGCAAATCTGCAAAATATAACGACGTATGCACAATTACACTAATACCCAATTATTAGGGATACACAGAGAACTGCAATTTAAAAAGTAAAATGACACATATTCTTGTGCTCTACTGTGAAAAAATGTCCACAAAAGTTTTGTACTTAAATTACGTATTTAAGAATCTTTCCCTGACTGAATTATTAATAGTTTTGGGTGTGCAAGGGCCCTTGAATCTGCCAGGGTGTCCATGCCCATTGGCACCCCTGCTGGCCAGTAAAAGGAAAATTTTGACCCTAGCTAAGAGTCCATTGGAAGAGCTGCAATATATGGGCAAAAGCATTGGGACACACCTCTCAATCACTGAATTCAGGTGTTTCATTCAGAACAATTGCTACAGGGGTATAAAATGAATCACTTAACCTTGCATTCAGGTATACAGACATTTGTGAAAGAATGGGTTGTTCTGAAGAGCTCAGTAAATACAGGCAGGGTACTGTCATAGGATGCCACCTTTGCAATAAGTACATTATCAAAATTTCTTCCCCACTAAATTTTCCATGGTCAACAATAAGTGGTATTATTACAAAGTTGAAGTGTTCATGAACAACAGAAACTCAGCCATGCAGTGACAGATTACTTTAGAGTATAGAATAGTCTTCCTGTTAGTGTAGTGGAAGCTAAAACCCTGGGTTCCTTTAAATCAGAGCTAGATAAGATTTTAAGAACTCTAAGCTATTAGGTAAGTTCTCCCCAAACAAACTTGATGGGCCAAATGGCCTCCTATGGTTTGCAAATTTCTTATGTTCAGACCATGTAAAATAACAGAGTAAGGTCATGAGTGATGAGGCGCATAGTGCATAAAAGTTAGTAAAGCTCTGTTGAATCAAAAATTGCAGAGTTCCAAACTTTCTCTGGCATGAACCACAGCACAAAATCAAATCTATGCATGGGGAGCTTCATGGAATGGGCTTCCCTGGCTTTTCAGCTGCACGCAAGCGTTACACCACCAAGTGCAATGCCAAGTGTCAGATGGAGTAGTGTGAAGCACGCAGCCACTGGAGTCTGGAGCAGTGGAAACGTGTTCTGCGGAGTGATGAACTACGCTTCTCTGTCTGGCAGTCTGGGTTTGGTGGATGCCAGGAGAACGGTACCTGCCTGACTGCATTGTGCCAACTGTAAAGTTTAGATAATGGTACGTGGTTGTTTTTCAGGGGTTGGGCCCCTTACTTCCAGTGAAGTGAACTCTTAATGCTTCAGCATACCAGTAAGTTTTGGACAATTCTATGCTTCCAACTTTGTGGGATTAGTTTGGGGAAACATTATTATCTTGGAATCGGTGAACATCATAAGGAAATCGATTTCAGCCGGTCGTGTAAAATGGCAACTCGGACCTTGGTGTTTATATGACCATGCAGACAATCATTGGACCTAATGAGTCCCATCCACCTGGCTGTAGGACAAAAGGTGACTCATCTGCCCATGTGACTTTTTTCCCCAATGTTCAGGCGCCTAGGTCTTCTGCTCCTCGCACTAGCCTTTGCTTGGACACAAGCAGTTTCTGAGCAGCAGTCCTGACACCGATCCCAGGTTTGCGATGCTCACACCATACAGCTTTAGGGAGCCTGGGTCACAGAGGTGCTGATTCAGTTCTGCAGTTATTTTTCAGGCTGCACTGAACGGAGCAGCTGTCTTGTTAAGTGTCCATCCATTCCTGATGGTGAGTTTAAATCCGTAGCCTCTCTTCCTCCGCGCCAATGCACTTTGTCCATGTTTGGCATATGCAGTCATTATAAATAATTTCGCCATTTCTATGATGCACCTGCTATTCAGACACCGACCTTTCTTCCCTCTTTGGAACTTGCGTTGCTTTGAAAGCTCGTATATCAAAGTGTAGATTGTCAAGTTTCTTTTTTTCAGCTGACACTGCTAATTGGCATTCAGCCATAAGTGACTCCCCTTTGCAGCTGTGTTTTGTAATTGCCCCTTCAAACTTAAAGTCCTTTTTCATGTGGCATTTTCATTATTCTTTCCAACCTCCTTTTGGCGGATTCCTGGAATTTCACCATCCCAGTTGGATGAGTATGGCATGTTTTATTTTGGTGACTGTGAGGGTGTTTGTGATTTAAAAAGAGCTCCTAAGAAGGGCCTGTTTATGAAACCAATGACGGGCAACAGTAATGCAAGTTAATGTACATTTGTGTGATTTTATAAGCATGATGAAGGAGGTCTGCAAAGGCTGATGGGAAAATCAAGTCTAAGAAGTTAAACTCAAGATCCTTTTGACATTTCATTGACTCCTAAATGCATAATTCTGACAACCCCCCATGTGTTAATGCATGGACTGATGCCCCCACCATATCTCATCCTGATTAAAGGCATTTTTAATTCAGGTTGCCAGCTCAATAAAGCACCATCGGCAAGACTCAGGTGTTAAGTGAGATAACACCCAAGTTCACACGAGGGCTGATTATCAGCTATCCAGGTGAATCCACGAATGTCCTTTCTCCTGCACATTTGCCAATTAAAAGTGAGACTAAATGAGGCCACACCAGGCTGAATTAGGTTGTTTTTTCATCATGGTCAGGAACCTCAACCAGGTTGGTGCTTATAGAAGGTGAAGGTCATCGGATTTATGTATCCGAATTGTTTAGCTGCTATAGCATTAGTCCTATAGTACAACATCCAAATATGTCCTGATAAAAAGTGACAATCTTAATGCAATAAAATACACAAATACCAAGCAGCCTGACAAGAATCAAATTAAAGGCAGCCCAGCTCTCCTGTTTCCTGGGTTTACCGCATCCAGCGAGGTAGCTCACAGATGGCTCGGCGAGTATTACAAGCTGTTTATTTTCTGCATAAAGCACCAGTCATTGACTGAAATGGTTAATACTGTGTTTCTCAGCCCAGTCCTAGGGGACCACCAGACAGGCCATGTTTTTGCTCCCTCCCAATTTCCAACACACCTGAATCAAACAATCAAGCAACCGAGAATGCTGCTATAGCTGCATATTTTTGTTCTACAGGGCGGCTCGGGAAAACTCATTAATATGAATGAGGGAAATGCTACTTGATTGGCCAGTGAATGCTTAAGAATCCATACCAATTGCTAATAAGTCAAAATACTGGTACCCTATGTTAAGGAAAACAGATTTTTATTGTGACTGGATTTAAATGCTTACAACTTACAGTCATACTTTGGATAAGAATTTTACAGCAGATGAATTCCATTTTGAATAATGTTTCCACACTTTAATTCATGAATACAGGTAGCATATGCCGATGGGAGCACCAACACCAGCCAATCAGGTAACACATGCCAATGGGAGCATGTTCGCCAGCCAATCAAGTAACACATACCGGTGGGAGGATGTTCTCTGGCCAGTGAGGTGCTTCTTTCATGAAAATTAATGCGTTTTCCCAAATAACCCTGTAAAATGAAAATTCACGGTACAGCCATGCTGAGAGCTGGGAGGAAACAAAAACATGCACTGTTTGGAGGTCTCAGAGGACTGGGTTCTGAAAAACTTGGTTTAGAGAATGTGGGTTTCAGTGGAATGTGCTTGTCTTATGGGGTACTTTGTGGTTGGTCAACAGAGCATTTCTTGATCGCAGTCATCAGAACAGAATCAAGGATGACAGAGACACTGACAACTGCTCTTGTTTCCTTTCTTTATTTCTTACTAACTTTCCCTCATTCAGGTCTCGTTAAGGACATTTACACATCTCAACTAACTGTCTAAAGTCAGATTCCATATTAATATATTGTTCTTTCATTCACATAATTCAACTATTGCACATGTTCTTTTTTTTAATCAAGAGGAGCCAATTAAATGAGGTTACTGCTATCCCTGTTCCTGCGGTTATTTCATCACTGGGAATTAAGTTTTACCCCAGGCAAAAAACCGTAGTTTTGCAGGAGCAAAAGCTCACTTAGTGAACGCACATGGAATGCAGGCGAACTTAAAAGGCACAGTCACATGCAGAATTAAACCCACTTACAGGAAGTCAGAAATCGTTGCATAATGCCTTCAGATGCAGAAAAATATGCTGAAATGGTACAGAGCCTTAAAATGAGAAAAATAAGCATGGCAACTATAAAAATAACAAGACAAATACAAATAAACGAGTCAAAGGGACACAGCCTTACCCTTGGTGCAGGAATGTGTGAAGAACAGAAACCGATGCAGAAACTTTATATTTTGCTGGGACTGTAAATGAAAATGAGATAAAGCTACAAGTAACCCAAATAACCCAAATCCAGCCAAAGGTCAGATCCATCCATTCATATCCCAAAATCCTTTATGAAATACTGGTCCACGGAGGTGCTAACGGCAGTTAGATAGAAGTTTCCAAGCTGGTAAAATGCTAACATGCTACAGGTCATTCTGATCGACAGTTGTGTCATGCCAGTGCTCGCTGAACACCATGCCCTCTAGGAGACAGCGCTAATTTATCCAACATCTCCCAAGTACTATGTCTGCCACAACATCTACTCAAAATATTCAAATACAGATAAATGCATGAATGGCAACAGGCGAGGTCACTCTGTAGATTCAGTTATATCATGTTATTGCTGGATTACATGCATCGCAAGGATTATCCGTTTCTATGCCATAACAACTGCTCTGTCTTTGTGATGATTTTGATCCCTTATGGCTGGTTGGTTTTCCTTTGAAAGAATGACTTTCAGCTCACTTAGACACATAAAAGCAGACAGATGGCCAGATCATCGCATTTTAAACTGTCCGTTTTGAAGTGAGAATTGCAACAGGGCAGCATGATTAAATTATTTATTTTTTTTCCACAGTATTTGGGGGATTTAATGATGGATGGTCCATCTTGGCTCAGTTGATGTTCAGGGGTTGAACAATGAAAATGAGTGTTTGAGGTTTGATGCCTATATACTGTACATGGAGTTTAGTGGCCAATCTTCAATGGCCATGCATTCCACCATAAGAGCATAAAGGTTGAATTAGCAGAGCAATAGCGTAACTGTGCATAAAATATTACAATCCACACAACATAATGGGAGACATATCAGAGTTCAAAATAGGACAAAGGGTGATTTCTGCATACCACCATGAACAATGGACCACATCCAACAGGAGTGGATGCAAGAGGAAGCTGTCTGACAGGGATATTAACCTGGATCGTATCCATAAAAACATAAAACCACAGCTGCCCACCTCGACTCTTGTGTTTCCACCAGAACTACTCGTTTGGTCAGTATTCATGGTCGGGCTGCTCTAGCCAAACTGTTGGTTATCTGTGCCCATGCCAAACATCGGTTTCAATGGTGCAAGCCGTGAAAATCTTGTGAAACATACCTTGTTCTCTGTTAAGTCCACCTTCATTGTTACTGTGTGGAGACACCTCAAAGCGGTTTACCAACCAAGAACATAATGCACCAATACACACAGCAATACTGGTGTCAGAGCGGTTCGATGAACGTGACAGGACAGCTCAACATCTCCTCCTCACCCACACAGCCACCAGATCTGAATATTATTGAGCCACTTTGGGGTGTTTTAGAGGAATGAATCAGGAAATGTTTTCCTCCACCAGCATCATGTAGTAACCCGGCCACTGTGCAGGACGGGCATCTGTCATTCCCAAGATGAACTGACGCTGTCTTGGCCACAAAAAAAGACCCTACACCACACTAATAAATTATTGCGATGTTCCAAGTTCATTGTCCACCCCCTGTAAGTGTAGCTGTTTCCGCATCTTAGCAAAGGATGCGTGTAATTGCGTTAATCCGTCCCGATCAGCCTTTGGAAAAGCATGGGATGAGTTACTTCTGCCGCCACACAGCGGTCCTGCCAACGCTGCCTCCGGATCCTGTTCCTCAGAGCCCTCCCCAAGATCCAGTGGGGGCTGTAGCCACACTCTGAACATCCAGTCACTCTAGCTTGGCTCCCCCTGCCCCCATCCTCCCCCAAACATGCTTCCTTAAGCGGAAGAGCTCTCCTACCAGCCCTAGGAAGAGGCAGGACAGCAGCGATAATGAATGGAAAATGTGGAAAAAAAGAAACAGGATATGGGAGGACATTATGTGTGTGACAAGCAGCCAGATAGGCCAGAGATGGTAGGTCTGCAATTTGAAGGACCCTCAAGTGTGTGAGTATAGCTCTCCCCGCAGTGACACAGGTGCTGCTTCATAGTTTATAGCTGCCCTGGGCCTCCGTGATTGGCCAAGAAGCACCCAGTATTTTTTCTTTTTCTTCAGTCATGGAGAAAAAATAATGACAAAAAAAAAAGAAAACACAAAAATCTTGATCCCCCTCACCGCCACTGTATGAGTCCCGGTCGATGTCACATGGCAAGACGTGTTTGTGTAGCTGAGCGGGGTGAGTGGGTGAGGTTACCGATGCAGCGAGGAGGAGAGGAGAGGTGGGCGATAGAGCGCCTATTCGCGGCATTTAGGTAATAACGAGACTGGGAGAAATCGGCCAGGGAAATGTGACAGCATGTTCTGCTGTGAAAACGTTTGCGCTGATAGGCCCCGGGGGGGCGGGGTGTCTTAAAAGCCTCCCTAGGCGGTGAGTTAAGTGCTGTTTGTTATAAGCACTGGCCCTTTGAGTGCTGTCGGAATAATTAGGAAAATAGGAACTCACTTGTTTTCCCCTCCTTTCTTTAATCCCGAATGTATTTCTTTCATCAGAGAAGCGCTGGGTGCTCAAAATCTAAATGGGGATAATATATTAGTGGAGCAATCATCATAGTGATGTTTCCCTTAACGCAAATGCTGATGCGATGTGTAAATATACACGTCCTCATTGCCAGGCCCAAGTGAGCCATCATCCCATCGCTAATCTAACCCAGGGTTTCCTCACAGGCAGGCGTGAGAATGGCGCACCCAGCGAGAACTTCCACGTCGTGATCTGCCCCAGAGCACCGCGTTGAGGTTCTCGCCGCGATTCATCTTGCTGGCTGGAGCTGATCCTTGGCACTCTCCTCTACATGCCTTGGCGTTGTAGCTTGGAGTGGCAAGAGGCTGCGTCTCCGGCGCCTTTGTGCGCTCGAATTTGTCTGTTCTCGTTGATGCTCTGCCACAGGCATTCGTTTGCTTTTCATGTTGACCGCTGTACGAGAGAATGCCGGCGTGATCGAAGGAGATTAAACTGTTTGCCGCCGGACTCATCCAGGTGCGTTTCCAATGCTGCAAACGAGAATATCCTGGTGAATAAAACTCTAAGAAATGCGACAGGCCAACTATCATTCATAGAGAGATAGCCCCCACCCCCCAAATGGACAATGTATTCCCCAGAGATCAATGCAAGCTACGCTATACCCCCTATCATGAAATCATAGCTGAAGGCAAAGGATTTTCCTCATCATGGTGGGTGGAAACACCGAAGATAGAACCACGTTGTTTGGGGATTTGGGAAAGAGGACGCAAGCCTTTTCAGAGTTTTTGAATCCTGAAATATTAATAACAATGTTCACTGGGTTGCACAGAAGACATTTATTTATACCAGCCTATAGCAGCATTGCTAACAATTTTACGCTGATTAGAGATTAATACCGCTGGATGTTTTTTTGCTGCAGCAGCTGAGTTAGCTCTCTTAGGGAATCTCCAGGGGTTTTAGTGTCACCCTTTGGCGACTAGTCCAGTATCTACTAAACGCTCCCTGAATTAGCTCAGACAAAGGGCTGCACACGCCGAATTATACGTCTTGTTTGTCGATCAAAGATGTTTGACGTTCATTGGCGTGGAAAACGGCAGTTTTACTGCTAAACCACTACAGAAAAGACTACAAGAGCTGCGCTGGTTAAAATAAAAGCGTTCGTCAGGTTTTAAATAATAACTAAATGTTTTGGCTGTCAGTCCAGGTCCGTACTGGACAGCTTCTGGGTCCGGACCTGGTCAGCCTGTTAGTGATCGCTGCATTATATATTGCCATCATTTCTAAATACTGTTATTTGAATCTGAGGCAGGTGCAATTTTTCGATCGGCATTTGTCTTGATAAATATCTGTTTTTTTCCATGACAGTTCTTGAATTCCAGACTTGCATGTGGTGAGTTTGTATGTCTGTGTGACCCTGACCAAGAAAAGCTGTTAGAATAGAGATGCATTACCACACTTTGTCAAGAAAATGATGTGAAATCTATGAAAAACTTGTAATGGGCAGAAATGGCTCAGAGTTTTTTCCCCATAATCATCAGAGTGTGATATAGATAAATAGCGCTGTGGGTATACAGGGCTTTTTACACAACCAAAATCCTTTTTTTAAATCATTAAGTGATTTATAACCTTGAACCTCGGTTTTTATTGTTTCAGGGAGCCTCATTTTCCAGTAATAATGAATCAAACTTTGTCTACTGGAATAGCGAAAATGACCCTGAACTAGCAATACTTCAGCTTCATTAGTTAAGTGTTCTTGAGGACCGGTTGAATCCTAAACTAGTTGGATAGGTGGTTAACTGGAAATCAGTGTACTTTACTGTAAGTCTCAAGGCTGGATGTGTCTGAGAGTCTGAGTTCCCCCAGGACACAAAAGCATTTAGTGATATTTTGGTCGTTGTATTTCCAGCATCAGTGAGACCCCTGTGAAGGTCTGTATACACTTCATACTTGTACTAAGTTTGCACATTTTGTGTCGTGCATGTATCTCAGAGATAAGAGGTACACGTTTCAGTTAAAGGTATATTTCTGGCTGATTTTCCGCCGGCTCATTCTCTTGTAAGCCTACTTTCAGCTATTTCATTTCCTCATTTTAAGCAGACATGCTGCCAAGTCACCTTACCTGAAGGCAGACTTCAGGTTGTTATGCTGGAAAGGAATCAGCTGATGTGTAAGTCTCTCCATTTTACACGCTGTAACATTCTGCTATTTTTGTTTCCAAGTCAACAGGCTCTGCTCGCACTTCCAAGCCTCTATTTTGTCTTAACATGCTACTAAATACTTCAATTATAAGAGCATATGTTGTCCCCTCTAAGTAGTTTTAGAGGGCCTAACCCTATTAAGGTCAGAGAAAGTTGCATCACTCCCAACTTACATTAACACTAACACTTACACTATAACAACACATACATTAACAGGAAAATTTCAATGGGTTTCTATGAGCTAATGGGCAAACCCATCACTCAAAACATCTCTGTCCATAATGCATCAGTATGGAGCGCCTTAGGTGTTATGTTAGAGAAAAATATTATTTTATAGTAATTCATGCTCTCAAATTAATGTCATGCTCTCAAGTTAGTGATATGTGCACTTGAGTTAGTAGTACCTAGTATTGAATGAATAATCTGTACACTCGAGTTAGTAATTGATATTCTAGTTAGTAATGCGTGTTCTTGAATTAATAGTTTGTGCTCTCAAATGAGTAATTTATATATTCAAGTTACTAATGCGTGCTCTTGAATGAATAGTTTGTGCTCTCAAGTTAGTAATTTATGCATTCAGGTTAGTAACGCATGCTCTTGAATTAATAGTTTGTCCTCTCGAGTTAGTATTTCATGCTCCCCAATTAATAATTAGTGCTATCAAGTTTGTAATTCGTGCTCTCGAATTAGTAATTTGTGCTCTCAAGTTAGTAATTTGTGCTACCGATTTAGTAATTCCTGTTCTCGAGTTAATAACCTCACGTTAAGACATTTCAAATGTCCCAATGGCTTGCCACGAATTAACTCCAATGCACAAATTATTAATCGAGAGCACAAAATACTAACTGAAGAGCACAAATCAATAATTTGAGCACACAAATTGCTAACTTTTAGACAATTATTACAAAATAATATTTTTCTCTACATGACACCTAAGGGGCTCCATAGCACAGTGATTTCTGCATGCTTCACAAAATTCTACAGTGTTCCTCTGGTTTTGGACCCTTTCACTCCCATCGCGTTGAAGGCCTCAGGTGTGGCAGCACAAAGCAAAGCTGCATTCATGAACACACAGGGGCACAGAAGAATCTTACAGGGCCTCGTGGCACCTCGCATCACAGCCAGCTCAGAGCTGGACCAGACAGTCCACGCATTTTTCACTCAGGCAGGTAAACTACTTTTGACATCCAAAATTGCATCACAACTTAATAGTGATGCTGCTCAGGGATTGCAGTTTACATTGCTGAAAATTGCCTTTGTATATTCACCAGCTGCCAATTAGTTCCCATGTGATAGAATAACGTTCCCAAAAACATGCCTGTCACGCTGATCGCGGGAAGTGGCTTTCGGATAATGACTAAATGTACTTTTGTGCTTCACATCTCCCTGTCTCTGAAATCTGAGTCCTCTGAAAGCCTCTGTGATGCCAGTCCTGCCAAAGCAGACGAGCCAAATGCCAACTGTATAGGGAAGAGCATTAAGCACGCCTCAGAAGTGCGAGAGGATCCTGCAGACATCGAGAAGTCATTCAAGAGAGATCTGCCTGCCAATTTATAGCGATGTCTATGGTGGATTGTGCACCGGGGCCGTTCAGGGTATAAATAATAGGACTCAGTCTCAGTCGGGACCTGGGGCTCCGTGTCTGATTGGCTCGTCGACGTCGTCCTGATGCCGCCAAACTCTATCATCGGAGACCATCATCTGTCGGTCGTGGAAGCTGAGAAAAGACCAAGGTTCTTGTGTAGTCAACCTACCCGGGGCGGGTGACGCCACGCTTGTTAGTATTCTGCAGTGTGATAAACAGGGGAGGTGCGGAATAACAAAACAGAAAGCAAACGTTGGCCTGAAATGTCACTCACAAGATGGAAATCTGAAAATGTTATTCCCTCTATGACTTTGCAGCCGGGCAACATGTGTATTAGATATCAATGTGTTTTTTAAGGATTTCTATAATAATTATAAATAATACTTGTGCTTTGCAAATTATTATTGCCAGCGCTACCGGGATTCACAATGATAGTGCTGACATCATAGGTTATATATATAGGTTTTATTATTTTACGAAGCACATCAAATTACAGATTTCAATTATAGATTTCGAACTATATATGCAGGATGCGGCTCTCATTTCAATTTTAACTGCTGTAGCATAAATTATTATGTCTTGTTAATATATGGGTGGCTGAGGAATTCTACTTAGACTAGCACTGATGGACATACGTGTTCTGTTACTTTGTGTTAAAAAGGGCTAAAAGGAACAAAACCCAATTGTACAAGAATGGGGACTTATGGTAGATAAATGTGGTGGTGGGCTATTTTTGGGAGGATACAGCTGTGGCTTTTTGGGAGAGGTTATCTCCACTTTTAATGGCCCATCTTAGTCACAGCTTCCAAAATGTTTCAATCTTATCTGTAAGATCATGCAAGATTTTCCTACAGAGAAAAAGTGCTGTGATGCATAACACCTTTCAAAGTAAAATAAACAAATGTAAATTATGTATCCTAGACATTCAATTTATTACCCATAATACCTTTTTTACTGAGATATTAAAGGGGCAGTTCGCCCCAAAACTGAAAAGGATATGTTTTAGAGGGGCTGTATTTCTATCTACCAATCTAGGCTGTTCGGCTGGGAGATTTGGATAGTTTTGGAGATCCCTCATACATAATGGGATTGAATGTTGTTCTTTCTCTGGTGATTAAAGAGCCAAAAAAGCATTCGAAAAATTAAACACCAACATCTCTTACGCAATCCATAGACTTTGTAATGAACAGTTTAATGTAGAAACTACAGACGCTCCTCCACTTACGAACGTTCAACTTATGAACTTTCAGACATACGAACGAAGTCCAAATTTTGTTCATTGGGCTCCTGTTCTTGGTTGGTATGTTTTGAAAAACCCATGTGGATTCTGAGTAATATGTTCAAGACTGGAATATACGTCCATCCATTATGGATTATTTAGAAAACGCACCATTCACCTTTTAGGTCAACTCACAACTTACACAAATGGGATAAGTTAAACAAATGATTTGTGGACATAATTTGTGCCTAAGTTTTATCTAGCTCCCTATGAGACGCAGGGAATGTGTGGACATTTCGGGGTGGCAGAGGACCTGCCTCAATACTCGCAGGTAATCAGTCGCTACAGATACAGATTCGTTTTCTTTGTGCGAGATACTGAGAGCCAGGGCCCAGCTCCAGGGACACCTTCCTTCATCTTTCCTCTTTGCATGTTTGCACGGCTCCCTCCCTGCCCACATCCCAGGCGAGAATCACCTCCTTCGCTCTTTTGGCCCCCGTTTCTTCAGGATCTCTTTGCCATCTAAAAAGAGTTTTCCACGTGAAAGAAACGTGGCAGAGGAACATTTTCTGGTTTCCTTTAAGCCTATGTTCTGTGTATTATGTCTATGTTTGTTCCTTGTTTTGCCATTTTCAGTGTTAGTTCTGGGTGTGGCGGTGGTGCATTGCTTGTTGCTGTTGCCTCTTGTCTCTGGGACCCTCGATCTATGAGTTTGCATATTCTCCCCATATCATAATGGGGTTTTCTCTGGGTTTTCTAGTCCCACCCCTAACCTAAAAATATAGATGAGTGTGCCCTGCTGTGGGTTGGTGTCCCATCCTGGGCTAGCCCCTGCCTTACATCCATTGCCTTTAGGACAGTCTCCAGATCCACATGTCCTGCAAAGGGCATAGAAATGGATGGATTATTTCCTTTGTATATATTCACCTGACATTTCCAACCCTATGCTGTTACTGCTTCTCCTATTCAGGATTGGGGTAGGGGGAGAGGCATAGAGGCTATGGGCACCAGGCAGGGTACCACAGGATGGGCACCAGCACATCACAGGGCCCAACCATGCCGCCCCCCCATACCTGACACTAGCAGAAAATTAACAAGGTTATTTTATTGTCATTTGTATTTCATTTCCGGCCCGTAATCTGCTTAAAACCTGTGCAATGCAGTTCATGAATCATGAGGAGTGTTTAATGATTTTAGTATTTTTTATTATTATGAATTATGAATCCAAAGGACATTATTAGGTGAATCCACGTGACCTCCAACATAAGCTGAACACTGCTTTGTATGTGAAGGCATTTTTCCTCCGTTTCTGCTTGTTCTTAATGTTCAAAATTGCTCTCAGTGAAAGTAAAGGTCAATTAGCTAATGACCCACAAACTCACATCACCAGCTTAAGTGGCGCAGAGGAGTTCATGCGAATCACCGTCACCTCCAGTACATTTGAGCAAATCGAGCGGAAGTGCACAAGCATAGCAGCGTTTGTTGATGGTATCGCATGTCAGTGAGTTATTACCTCTGCCTGTGACAACAAGGTTGGTGGTTCAAACAGAGCGGAGTGATGTCACAACTGGGCCCTTGAGCAAGGCCCTTAAAAGCCAGTTGCTCCAGGAAGGCTGACTTAGCTTGTACTATGAACAAAAGTGTCCAGTAATTAATTGTAATGTGTGTTCATTTTGAGGTCGTTTTTCATCTCTGAGTGTAACAAGATTCCTGATTCTGCCTGTGGATGTTCTTGTTGTGTCGTCTTTCGTAATGATTGCTTTTCTGTGTTTATATGAGCATGTGTACCTGCCTGTATGGAAAAGCACAATATCCTCTGTAAAATGGGGATCGTGTGAATTCCTGGCAGGGATAGAGTTGGGGGGCGGGGGCGGGGGGGGGTAACGTGACAAGCTCAATTTCACTTTGTAATCACTGCTACATTTTACATTTTATCAAACACTGGTCTTCTCACCATTGGGGGTGCTGAACTCGGGAGTTGTGTCCTGCCGGCTCGGATCTCATTGCCCTTCCTCACCACCTGAAAGCCCAAAGTCAGCCCTGCGTTCCCCATGGTTTCCTGCCTCTCTCTGTGTGCGTCACCCCAAATAAGGTCCTTCCAGTCTTTACCAAAGAAAACTTTAAACTTTATGGCAAAAGGATAGGAAGGATCCTAGGGTTATATAAGTTGGAAGGGCGGCGCTGGGGCTGTGCATAAGAGGGGCCAATTTTATCAATAGCCAATGATATGTTTTAAAATGATGATGAGTGACAGGGAAGAGGGCCAATTAGCTTTCAGTCGGGCCCAGTGTCCTTGTATATGTCCCTGTGCAAGAACCTTCAGGAACACCAGAACTGATACTTTCCTGGAGAGATTTTTTTCCCTTGAATTCCGTCTCTTTACTGGAGGACCATCCCCGCTTCAGAGGTGTGCGGTTTGACAGGAAGCTGTGTTAATCTCTGACACACTTCTCAATGGGCTTTGCTGACTCACTTGTGGTGGAAACACTAAGCTGTAATAAATTGGCAGTTAATGGCCTTCCTCCGCCATTACCAAATGCCTTCCTGTAGGCATTGTCGAAAACTCAACGCTTTGGGAACAGCAAATTTTATCCTCATCATCTGTCACATGATCCTGGGTTGAAGCATGTGTGGGTTTGCTGTTATTTTCCAAGGTATTAATAGCACAACAATAAACAACTCCGATCCTAAACGGAATTTTAACCAAAATTGCGAATTGCTAATTGCTTCATATAATTTTAAGTACTAAGGTAACACAGGGGACAACTAGGGACATTTATAGATATGCAATATTACTATTGCATCGGCACTCTTTCCTGTATTCATAATTATATGAATACTATATTGGTTATTACGTACTTATTTTTTTTCATAAATTAGCCCTCTTGTAATTATGCTCTCATGCATTATTTAATTTCGTTTTTTTTTTTTTGCGGCAGAGTGCTTTAGAGCTGGATCTGTTCAGAGCCCCCTGATAAAATGAAAACAACAGAAATTTCCCATTTTCATTAGGAGCTATGCTTAATGTAACAAGCTTATAGGCCAGTTAATAAACATTATTGAGGAGTCCACGTGCTGTTAAGCTTTGCCATCCGTGGCAATGTGAGCGGAAGCGGCCAACTTAAGCAGTTGCAGTTTCTTTATATAGCAGCTGCTTTTATCCAAAAGCTGAGCGAAGGGTCACTTAGTCCTCAGGCCGATTGGGGTTATGTGCTTCTCTCAGTGGCCCAATGGTGAAATCACTCTGCTGACTCTGGGATTTGAACCAGCCACCTTCTGATCCCAGAGACAGAGTACCAACCTGCTGAGACATACGCCACCCCCATAATGCAGGGGGAGGGGGGGCAGGGTCTTCCTACAGAGCTGCACTTGCTACCAGGAACCCCAAAACACCTGTTCTTGGTTGGAAGCCACCAACCAGTTGCGGCAGATTGCCCTGTCAACCCACAGTTTATATGAGGAGATGCGTGCAAAGCTAACTGAGCCATAAACACCCAATTAGTGCAATTTGACCTCAAAAACAGAGTCCTGACCGCCAGTCTGTGTGTTGGTGGGAGAGGGTTTGCTGATGGAGCTGTGAATTTCATTACTGCTATCATCCATCTGGTTCCCAGGTTTTGCTGAAGAGAATTAACGGGCTGCCTGCCACCACCTGTCCCAGTGCCCAGTGCCTCCTAGTCGTTTCTGGAGCCAGTGTCACACCACGCAATGAAATGATCATTGGTGACTACATGAAATACCCCTTTTGTAAAGAATTAGAGTCAAAAGTAGAATGAATTTCATGGATGAATGAATGATGTGCAGTTTATTTGCTTGCCTGGTGTTTCTTTATATGGGCAATTATAGGATTTTTTAAGATGGGGACATAAGAGGGGCCATAATTAATGCTGAGGAACCAACCTTATCATTAGCCAATGATATTTTTTGAATTAGTGAGTGACAAGGGAGAGGGCAATCCTAGGGCCAATCAGATTGCAGTTGGACTCATTGCCCCTGTGGCCCTGCCCCAATATTCACTCCTGCTCCCTATGGAAAAGAGTGTGTCATGGCTTCCAGGTGCCTCTCAGCTATGTCCCAGGGTCTGATTTAAATGGAAAAGCCCATGCGAGAGCAAAAATTTTCTCAACATCATCCTACCATTTTCTCCCTACGCTCACTGATTATTATGCTGTATTATTTAATGGGCAAATCTTGTGAAATTCCATAAGACCACAAAGTTTCACGCTAGATTAGATCAGATTCAGTGCTGGTTCCCATTGCCGTATGTTCAAAAGTCTATCTGCTTATTAATATTTATGTTCTGGCCACAGTAAATGCTGTGCATATATATTTTTATTCAAATTTACCCAGTAATAATAGCTACTTGTTTAACACACCTACATAAAATATGTCCTACACTCAAAAGAAGTTAAGACCTTAAGAACCGTAAAACTGGCTAAACAAGAACTTTTACAAATGAAAATGATCCAGCACAGCCAAGGGTTGCAGAAGCATTTTGAATGTTGTGGGACACACTGGCGGGGGGTCTGGGGACCCTCCCCAAGAATTTTTTTAATGAATTAGATTCCATTACCTGCAACTTGGAGTGGTCTTTCAGTGTTATGTGTATTCTCATACCGACCAAGTGGAATGGATTCTTTCGCAAAACAATACAATTAACGCTGGGTAAACTGACTGAACTCTATGTTAAATGTGGGGGGGTTCAAACAAATAATTATGAAACGTGAGGGGGACACGTGGTATTCACCACAGAGACCAATAAGAAATACAGGAACCTCTATATGTCAATCACAGGCCCACAGACTTATGAGTTACAGTCTGTTGCACTGGAAAGTCTGAAAGGCAGGAGAACATGTTACGGAGTACGGTTCAGCTCCCAGCCTAGTATGAACTGAGACACAATCTAACATATAGTGTAGCACTCAGAGGATCCAGTTCCTGATGACATAAGCACAGGCTGAACTCATCAATCTCTGAGACCCACCACCGGTCCTGGTGGGGGCTGTGGTGCCCCTCTGGTGCCAGTCACTTTCTTTTCAGGCACAGAGGAAGACAGTGTACTCTCTGTGTGTTCCTCATACCGTCCCTCTCCCTCGATCATGTTCTTCTGTCATTCACTCTCCACCTTCCTCTTCCTCCCTGCGGCAGGCCTTCCTCTTCTCCCACACAACTTCACCTCGGCTCCTGAACACCGTCTCCGGAAATGAGCAAATCACTGACAGTCGTGCGCTGAAGGCACGCCGTGACTCTGAAGCATCAGTCCCGATTCATAGCACGTGCTTTGTCACCCCGTTCGGCTAAAGCCGTTTGATCCCTTTTCTCCATCTCCATGAAACGAAGGACCCATGTACCCAGGAAACCGAAGGTGAAACTGTGAGGGAAAAAAAACCAATAAATGAAATTTTCACTTTGCTTTTTTGTTCTGACATCAACTGTGATTCAGGGCATGTGAAAGGGAGTGAGGTCAAGTTTTCTTGCTGTTTGAGGACGGGACTGTAAAGGGCTCTGCCGGATCACGCTGGATTATCGGCGAACACATGACGTGGCTGACACTGGGGCCATTAGAAGCCTGGAGGCTCTTCCGAGGCATCTGATGATTGATGAACATAATGGTAATGGCTAAAAATGTTTCCGCTTGCTTACGCAGACTAGTGGACTAGTCGCCTTCACCATGACGCTTTAAGCTTCATATTAACTAGTTGCGGATCGTGTGATTATGACACTAACAACATGGATGCCTCAAAGAAAAGCAGTTATACAGAAGTGCAGGGAAAAGAGCAGAAATCGCACAGATGGAATTATCTCTGTATCTCAGTTAGCTGTGATTAATGAATACCTTCTGACTTGCATCTGCGTATTTCTGCCCTGGAAAGTTTGATCGATAACCAGCATACTTTTGCCTAATATCGCTGGTGCCGAAACGTGTTGTCGCTTATTAGCGGAATAACGAAAGCTCAATCTGCTGGCCAAACTTAATAATGAATTTTAAACGTTTGAATCATATAAAAAAAATATAAATAAAAGGCTGTATCCTGTTTTCATCATGATTGATCCCCCGCTTAACTAACAAATAATTCACTAAGGAATTTGTTCATCGTCCATTGTTTTGGGATGGCAATGTAGTTTTGTATGGAATTACTCCTGTGAAGATTAACCTATGAGCTTTTTGCATCTTCTGATTTAGCATAAAGGTCACAGTTCCTGTTGTGCGGTGGCAAAGCGACACATGGAAATGGCCAAGACTTACAAAAGTTCCCAGCTGCTCAGGAACCGCAGAGGTCTGATAGTGAGGAGGCTTACAGGGCGGATCCTGCAGGAGTCTTGTTTTCTTCCCCAAGTGTTATGCCAACATTTCAGTCTTTGTTCTACTGCACTTAAATGGAAGTCACAAGACACAAGTGTCATTGTCGCATAAATTGTTGATGCCGAGTTTCAACCTGTTGTCGTTTATACTGGTTTCTGTTAAAAAACAAGTGTATGAACCGTCTGGTGTCAGCATATGCGTAAATGTTTGCGAATATAGATTGTCGCTTCTAGCAAAGCATTCCCTTCTCCTGTGATTTCATCAAAGATGTCATCCACCGTTAGTTGATGTCAACTCGAATTTCTTGACTATTGACTTTAATAAGTCTTAAGTTGAGCTAACCCTAGTTGGCACTGCTTCAACTATTTAATACTGATGTGCCATCACCTTGCCTTTAACAAGTGGCCTCCAATTATGGTGTCTTGTTGTAAAGAGTGTATGTCTGTATTGAAGGAGGTTTTCGGAGAAAGAGAAGTTACACCACACTTCGGTACATCAATGATGGCTCAGATGATCTTCAAGACTGTATACCATCTTGCATACCATTTCTGGAGACAGTGTCACCAAGATGGGCCTGGTTCCTCATCCAGAAACATAGCTCATACTATTACTAATGGCGAGGGTGTTGCATCAATTCCACACCTCTGTGAGTTCTGATTGGTCGTCTCAGGCAGCAGCCTGTCTGCTCAGCTCAACTGAGCTCCCGAAATGATCTGGAGACTGGCGACAGCCTGCCTGAGCTCAGTTCTCCTCTCCCTCACAAATGGCACATTTGTAGTGGAGAGTTCAGGGGAGAGTGAAAACCTAAACGCACAGAAGAAAAGGAGACGCACACAGAAGCAATGTGAGTTGCGATTTTTCGGTTCATCTTTCCATTTATCATTTAGACAATGTCTATTTGTCTTTGGGAACGATGAGACAGACACTGTCATTGTAGCTGTATTACTGCCTCCAACAGAATTTCCATGTGGAGTTGTTAGTTATTGCAGGGAGGCTGGCTGACACAGCACGAAGGAAAGTGGTAAATCTCATTTTAAAGTGGCGTTTTTAGTTCTCTTTTATCTTGACATAATACTAACACACTACTTTTAGTATGTGATTCAAGTGTTTCTGATATGGTCTGTTATAATAAAGAAACAGATTTTAGATAATCCAGTTCATTGCGCTTCTATTTGCTCTGTAAATTGATGCCGAATTTGTGCATTTAGAAACTGCTGTGATAGGTACTGGATAAGTGTTGGTATGAGCAGAAGACCATCAAAAAAGGGTCGGACATGAATCAGGTGTGACAAGCCTCTCTGCAATGGAGAAAACTAGTGTATGGAAGTCTAGTGAAACACTGGCAGACATCTCAGCACAAAACATTGCAGCACGCATGTCTTCAGAGAGCTCTCTAGAGCCCCCTGTCCATCAATAAAAGTATTGCGTTTTGAAATATTACTTCTCCCTGTTACGGAGATCAAGAAGTAAATCATCGTGACCCAGGATTTAAAAAACAATATTTGTTCCTTTTTTGTGTTTGTAGCAGAGACTGTCCTAGTTCCCCCCCGCTCCCCCCCAACCTCAGTCTAAGCTGCCATTGAGCCCCCACTTCTGGTGTGTTTGCTGTGTTTTCTTTGTTCCCACACCGCCTTGTGTTGCGTAAGCTCGCCCCTTTGCGGGGGGGGGGGGGGTGGTGTGGGTGGGGGTTTGACAGGGTCGGTATAATTAATGCGATGACTTTGATACAAGTTTGTAGAATGGCCTGGAGTCCTGCCATCTCTGTTTTTCTCATTACAATAACAACACAACGGCTTGCAGTGCCAGCACTGGGGTCAGCCTTGATCCAGAGCGGATTTCCTGTATGAGGGCGACATGTGTGTGATGCGTGAGTACACTACAGTGTGTCACGTTCTAATCATCACTAATGTCATGGGCTGTGGAGTACATCTTGACTTGGGGGGGGTGGAGGGGGGGGGGGTTAGGTCATATCCACTTCTCTGTTTGCTTTTTAAATACTCAGCCATAATCTTTTGTTTTAAAAAAATATAATGTATTGGTTGGTAATTGTTTTCTTAACGATGCTGTAGAAGTTACCCCGGCGTGGTCCTTGGCTTGCCTCTTTCTACACATTCCACTGCTTTTTCTCCTTTTCCCTCCCACATTCCAAGGGCAGTCACAGGAGGCCTCGTAAGACATGATGGTGAAACGTGCATGAACATGCACGTGCGGCGAGGTGCCGCAGTGGAATGCCCCTCCCCTCCCCCCCCCCCTTCGCCATACGCCTGACACGCTTCCCATGATGCACTCTGCTGCAATTCCGACTGTGCCGGAGAGAGAGACACACATCGGCAGACAGGTGAATAGTCCACGATGCGACACTATTCAGACAGCAGATGCCATTTCTGAACATCAGAAGGTAGAACAAAGAACAGAGGAGCTGCTTGGAGAATGGCCCAGGCCCTTAGGCCCAGTAAATGGTAGGATCCTCCCTTAAAGTGGCCCCAGATGTTAATGGCTGTGCCTTCAAAGCGGCAATTTATTCCTTGATTTAGACAAGGTCAGCATTTGGATAATGGCTTTTATATCTGTCGATGCAGCTCACTTTCTCCTGCTGCTCCTTTGGCGTTGGCGGCCCCCCGCTAATCGCCCAGTCAGAGCGTGGCACGCAAAAACAGTAACAGAAGCTCAGACAGAGGGGAGCACAAAAGAGGAGTTTGACTCGCAGAGCGACCCCTCAACACGACTCACGCCGTTTGGCGTCGTCACCTTCACCTCCCTGTTCTCCTCACCTCGCTTTTTGTTCCACAGAGCCTTTTCAAGGCTGGGCTCCTCTGATTCACTCGCAGCTCAGCCAGCGCTTTCTGAGTCTATAGTTCCTGCATCCGCGGCCTGATCATGGCCATTCTACTAGGCGGAGGACTTGCTGAGTACAATAATGCAGCTGCCTTTGCGCAATACATCCCTTAGTCCTTAAGAAAAGTGCCAAGGTTATAATGAATGCGATACATACTTCAAAACCTCTGAGAAACTGTACACTGTTTATCTGTGTTTTTTATTTGTCTTTTTTTGTTGGTGGTGTGCTGGTGCTGGGGGAGGGGGGGTTCTAAGGTATCCCTTCTGTCACCACGTTTCCACAGACCCAATAAAACAAATACCCACCTGCAAACCCCCAATCCCACATGCATTTCTGACTCTCTTCACCAAATACGACACAACACACCAAGGACTGGAGGCTGTGAAAGCTCAGTCTGGACTCGCCTCATGCAACAACGTGGAACATTTCCAGAGAAGCATTGCAGCTAAAGACTGGACAAGACATAGCAGAACAGGCCATTTCATATTATTGTTCGATACGTGCTGAATTATATAACAGCTTGTTGGCATCAGTCACTAATTTGTCAAGCCTGATTAATGATGTATTACCCAGATGAACATATAATTAGTGATTCTGCTTTCCCGATTTAAGATTGCTGTTTCATTTTCCGTTTGCTCTGGGAATCTCTAACACCGACTTATAATCGCCACGAGTAGAAGCTGATGCTGACCATCACGACACATGATGCATCAGCCGTTTTTTGTGCAAACACACTTCACCCCGGCATGCACATAAACACACGCACGCAACAGCTATTGGGGGGGGGGGGGTTCCTGGACTAAACCAAATTGTGATTCTCAGGGGGAAACCAATTCCTGCACTGC
Organism: Pollimyrus isidori; assembly: GCA_019775955.2. Taxonomy (NCBI): domain Eukaryota; kingdom Metazoa; phylum Chordata; class Actinopteri; order Osteoglossiformes; family Mormyridae; genus Pollimyrus; species Pollimyrus isidori. The sequence goes on along the minus strand of JABFDZ020000050.1, from coordinate 13,789,737 downwards.
TCAGGGCTTTAAGATTTGGACTTACAGTACCTCAGTTATCTAAATCTTCTGTTGTTTTTTAACCGGCAGGCATCACACGTCATTTGATTAAAATGGGAATGATAAACTCTCTTCCCTGCAGATTTCTCATTCGGCAAATTGGTCACTGTTGTTGTTTAGGCAACATAACCCCCACCTATTGTTCCTATCAGTGGGACGTCCATGCCTTGCAGTGCACCACTGAAAATGTGTCTGGTGTAATGGACATTTTCCTGAATATAAGATTTATATTGCATTCTTTTTGGAGAAACGGTGCAATCACACACTCTTAACTCGCTGTTAATATTGCAATTTATTTAGTTACACAGAGGAAAATTAATAAAACACAGGAGGCAAGCCTGCTGCGTACAGTACAGTTTTATTCATTCTAGTCTCTTGCTCTGCTTTAACTGGCCCATTTGGTGGAAAATAAGTCGCATTCTTCATACTGTTCTCATGTTGTTTTTCTGATAAGTGGAAGAGAAAATTGATGTAAGTTGTGTTTCAACCATCCATCTTCTGTGTCTCAGGTTGGGGGGTGGGGGGGCAGCTGGAACCTATCCCAGGAAGCACCAGGCACAAGACAGGATGCCAGTCTATTGCACGGCACACACATACACACACACACACACACACACACACACAAGTTGGTCTTCCTATGTAAATTGGGACTGTCCATTGGGACTGTCCATTCATTTCTGTGGGAAAAAGCTTAATCCCAGTCACGACACCCTTAACCCCTACCCATCCCTAACCTTAACCATGAGTAACCAACCCAATCAGATGTCTTTGTGTTTGCCTGGTGCAGGATCACACAGTAGACATAGCTGGGCCCCCCAATTGGGGGGGGGGGGGGGGGGGGGGGGGGGGGGGGCGGGCGGCGGGGGGGGGGGGGCGCGGGGGGGGGGGGGCGCCGCGG
>JABFDZ020000050.1:13776426-13788747 GCA_019775955.2 Pollimyrus isidori | reverse complement strand
CCTACGACCCCCCCCCCCCCCCCCACACACACAGGGCCAGTCCAACACCTTTTCCAGCCCTAAGGATCAAATCTGCCAAATCTGTTAAAGTTGACAGGGGATTGATCATTCCATTTTCCCAAGGTGGGGCCCCTGATTTTGCAAGGGCCCCAACTTAGTGTCTGGAGCCCTGAAAGTCCTCTCTGCTCTCCACCCTCCTTGTCTAACACACGCAAACTCCACAGAGCTGGGCTGGGAACATATTATGGGGGTGCAAGCCAACAATACAGTCCAATGAGCCAACAATGTCATCAAAATGAAACAGCTAATTAGTTAATTATGGGAAGAATGGACTGTAAAATCTATAGCTGTGTGACTCGCCAAAAGCTGAATGCAACAGTTCCAAAATACATGTTTTGGCCATTTAAGAAAATGACATTCGATGTTTCTGTGGCGGGTGCAGCATGTGATACTATTCCACAAGGTGTAAACAAAATTAGCCATGTCAGATCAGCCAATCACGTGCAAATAACGGAAATGTGATTCAGCTCTGATAAAAGTGAAATTGTTTTGACATTTATGTATGCTTTTAATTCAACCAGCCATTACATTCAACTGAGAAAACAGCTGTAATATATGTCTGTGTCTATATAAAAATAGAGACTTTAACTGCAACATGTACATTAAATGGCTTTAATTTCCAATACACATCTGTTGAGAATTATGTACAAATTCAGCAGAGGAGGAAATGATGTATTATTAATTAAAAAACAGAGGTTTCTCTGTTTTTTTGTTTCTCTGGTTTTTTTCCTACTGTATATCCCCTGTCTTCCTGACCTGTCTACCCCCTATAATGAAATGTTTGTATATGTATGGTTAGGTTGATGGCCTGCTTTTCGCTGGTACTTGTGACTAGTGACATGATTTATTACAACAGCAATAAAGGGTTTTTTTCATCATCTTCATTATCATTTATTAACATGGGAGATAAAATGAATTGCTGTCCCAAATTTTATATCAGAATGAAGATGTGTGTGTGCTTGTAGGAACCAAAACTCTTCATATTAGAAATTTGCAGTTAAATAAAAACATTAGGATATAATTTACAGTGCCATCATTGTGAAAACATTCTTGATTTTTAAATACACCATCCTGGCTAGGTCAAATATGTGACAAAAAATGTAAGCTTTGATTTGGCACTGTGAAAATGTTTCCTTAGTTAAATACAAAAAGAAAAGAAAAAAGGAAGCCAAAATTGCTTTTCTTAATAAAGACTGTTCTCCACATATGATTCTTTCAATGAAAAATGTACTTCTTAAAAAGATATTGCAAATTGCAAGAAAATATTGCAGCATCCTTGGTCTTACAATGGCCACGGTTAATGTCACATGGCTCCTTAGCCAGGGGTCACGCGCTCCCTGATTTTGTCATGGGAAAAGGCAAACGGTATGTCACACTAATAGCACAATCCTCCCATTTATCTCCATGAACGAGCAAACCACTGGAGGAGCTGCAGGGAACTGTATTTATCCATAAATGCAACACCTGTTGCTGCAGAGGCACCCAAGATCCATCACTGCTCTGACACAGCAACTTGCAGGATTGATTTTTTTTTTAGGAAATTTTGTCTAACAGCATTTCTGCTTTGAGTCAATCAGGGTGCCGTGTAATGCAAGTGTAAAAATAAGGTAAAACAAATTCAAAGGGTAGCAGAGGTGATCGCTTGTGACCCCTTTTATTACCATGGCGATTAATCACCAGCTGAGTCGACTTCTCAGGTAAAACAAAACAGACCCTGATTGGACTAATTACCTAGTTTAGTTAAATAAGGTCAACTGAGTGACCTAGTCACAGGTTTAATGGGATATGCTCATGGATTAGGAGGGAATAAAATAAAACAATAACTCACATTGCATTTTCTCTAGTGCAAGGTATTTTTTTGCCAGTACTAGTTTGTACTATAAAGAACTGCAGGCTCCTTTTTTTTAAAAAAAAGGTTTATTTTGTTGAACTCTGCTGTCCAGGGTTTCTGTCACTTCACAGACCCTCATGTTTATGATAATTTAACCCAAATATCCAGTGACATAAATTAAAATTCTCATTGTCATAGCCTATTTTGTAATATATCTGAATTTCTCTGTCAAAAGGATATCAGTAACAGTGATATTAGTTTCCTCTTGTAATATGTAGCCTATATATGAAATTAATTTATGTACAGAGATATAAATCATTTTCTAATGCGGTGATGCAGTTGAGGATGCAGTCACATGCTGAGAGAGATTTAAACCCACTAGTGCTGTGTTTCCAGTTCAGTCCTTGGGGACCCACAGTCCACATTTTCGCTCTACTGGGAGATGGAAGGGAGCAAAAACATGGGCTGTCTTCAGGTCCTCGGATTGGGAAGCACTGTGCCAGAGCATCTAATCTGTTTGTTTTTAATTTTTTTGGTGGGGGAAACATGGTAACGTGGGCTGAATATGGAGACTGTGCTCAAGGTATTTCTGCGTAATGAAACATGCAGGTGCCCCCCCTGTAATTCAGAGACATATTCAACGAGCTTCATGACTACTGTCTCTGTACTTAACCATAGTGTATTTATTTATCGTGTATTCCCAAAAATAATATTTAAATATTTTCCAGAATAAGAACAGTTATTATTAAGTATATGTTTTACATGACTTAATTGAAGCACACAAGTGAATTAATTAATACAGAGATGTCTCTTTTTTATATCTATTTTTTTGTTTAAATGAAAAAAAAATGCTTGGGGTTATACTTAAGTAGTCAGACTCTTGAGGAGCACATTTTGTGGGCAAATGAGTAAGAACAAGGGATTGCTGTTTATAAAGCATCGAGCTACTAAAAAAACATCAGACAGACAAGAAGACAAAAAGACCAGATCTAAGTCAGGGTAAAAACAAGCATGTTTGAAGGCTCTCAGGAGGCTTTCATCTCTGCTCTGCATTCTCTCCATGAATTCCACAGGTTGCCTCCTACAGACCATAGAAGGGATGCGCGGCTCCATACTAACATACAACTCTTCGATCTAATGTTTTCATGTTGAGAATATTTATAATGTTAAAATATCATTATTTTCCCTGCTATTTAAAATGTCTGTATTATAGAAAGCCGGACAGGAACTAGTGGGCAGGACCACCCATGGAGGAAGAATGGGAGAGGGGCCCAGACACTAGGGAATGAGAGCAATTGGCACCCCCACCCCACACAGCAGCTCCTACTCAACAAGGTTGACAGGGCTGGGCCAGCACTGAAAACTAGAAACATCAGCGTCAGAATCAGTATCAGCGATACCAGCCTTGGATCGAATCACAAAAGTCCATAGGCACACAGCCGGGTCTGCTGGTATTGCACTGCTGGTTTCCCAATGCATGCCCTGCAGTGGACTGGCCTCCTGCCTGTGCCCAATGCTGCCTGGGATTCTCTCCAGGCCGCCAAACACCCCCATCAGGACAGAGTGTGAAGATGGATGAGTGAAGAAGCATGATTTCCTGAGCTAGTTCCTAAGTTACAGGGTTTCACAAGAATATTTTGCCACTGTCATCTTTGATCTAATACCAGAAAATAATTTTTGAATATGTTGTTTCAATAATAATTATTGTACAATACAGAATATATTTAATATCACAATCTGAGGCTGTCAAATTCAGTTGAGGACTGGCTGGTAGAAACATGCATTGTTCAGCAGTTACACTGAGTCCCAGCATCAGTAATTCCCTTTAAAGACTTTGTAAATTCCACATCATATAGGGATGACTGTGAGTCATTTCTGCTTGGCCTCATTTTTTTCGATGCATGTGGAAGAATGGCAGAAAAATGATTGCGAATCAAAAGGAGATGGTGTCTAAAGTTATATAAAATAGTGACTGCATGCTTCTTTTCATCACCTATCACTTCAATTGGTGGGTACGGTTCACATTTTTTTTTCAAAAATACTTTTTTCACATCCTCCTTTTTCTGCACTGACTAAATTCCCTTCCCTGTCATGGTTCATGAAACATTAACCGGTGAATGTTTCTCCTCAATCTTCCAGGGTGCTTTTCAGCTGAAAAAAAAACAATAACCCTAAAACACAGATCAGATAGAATCAGTCAAGCCTCTCACTAAGCCTTAAACTTAAATGAATGTTGATATGCTTTAAAGCAATTAAGAAGGATTTAATGAAATGTGTCCAAAATGACCTAGAAAAAGTCTTTGTTATAACAAAAAACTAAAATATTATACTATATTATTTTTCCACGCAGGAGGTCACCTTGCCTAGACAGTTTTGGCCACTCAATTTCTGCTATTAATATTTGCACATCTTGAACTCCTGTCTCTCCGGTAACAGCTCTGGGCTCTGGCTGCTCCCTTGAGATGCTGTAGGGATGCTGAGGCTGCCCCCCCACACTCGTCTCAGCTGACACCATCTTGTTTTGGTCTGCGCCTCTTATTCTCACTGGTGGCTTCACCTCTCTTCAAATCGGCTGACAGTTGTGGGGGGGCTGGAGCGTGGCCCTCTCCGTTTGGATCCTGTGGCGGTGATCGGAAGGTTGCCGGCTCAAATCCCAAGGTTGGCACACAGATGCCATCACTGGGGCCCTAGGCAAGGCCCTTAATGTTCCAGGCCTGACACACCAGTTGAACCTGCACTGAAGCCCCCAGGCTTGCCCATATTAGTGTTTGTGTCTCATGGAGAGCAAGGTGGGGGAGGTGAAAAGACAATTTCCCCCATGGAGATGAATAAAGTATCACTGTTCTATAGACATTTTCCTTTATTGATGTTCCAGAAATTTGTTTAATATCTTCCACTTCCAAGGGGTTCCTTCAGAAGTTCCGTCAATGGACAAGGGCACAAAAACGTTCTTGGTTAGAGTCGACAGGTCACTGCAAAAGTCAAGTCCCCTTAATCAAATATTTACAGTTTTGACTGAGCCGCTGGGAGTGGCACGGGGCAAGTGATCAGACCAAGACTCAAGGAGGATTAATGTCTCCGCTAAAAAGAGAGCCGACATTGATAAGGATCTATTTCAGTAGGAGAGCGTAATATCTGCACCCTACATTGAGTTGGGATTCTTAAAAAATAAAGGCTGCCAGCCTTGCAATTACCGTGTCATGTGCTAAAAGCAAATAAGTCATATTTGAGCTGATTATTTCTCCGTGACCAAGGCTACGGTTTTAGAGCAGTCAGTCGGTATGACCTTTAGTATCACCTACACCGCACAACAAATGAACCTTCATATCCAGACCGGCTATTAGTTTGTGCCCAAGATACATATTTGCTGCACATTTGTCACCTTCCTTGTTATAATTCCTCAGCGACTTATTTTACATCCTCTTAATGTTTCTGAAGTTCATGCCGTGTGACACCGCAACCCAGAATGACCATAAATCGTGTAATGTATCGGTAATGCCTTTAAAGGCACTTGAATCATCATAGGTATTCAGCTGAGACCTCAAAATCACTGCTCCTTTGACCAGCCAGCCCTCCTTGTCATACCTGCTACTTCACATTTCGTAATAACATTTGTGTCCGACTCTAAAACGAAGTCAAACTTACACAGATTCTTTTTGTCTCTCTTCAGACAGATGAGGTAAAATCTGTTCTGATTCATTGCTTCTTTCTAATATGTTTAAATATTCAAAAAAGCTTAGGTTTTATTTAACATGTCTCAGAATCATGAAGGGAAGAATGTTCCAGTGATTTTTAAAAAAAAATATTCTGGTTTCTTTTCCACCATTTCCAATTATGCATCTCATTAGTGCAATCTCACAAATATTTAATTATTGCCCATAATTATGAAGAGGGATAGAGGAGTTGTTTATATTTACAAATATTTTTACAAGATTATAGACATGCTAACTTAAGTTTGACAAAAGCATCTGAATTATGCATATGTAATAGCGATGTTTATTATCGTAATAAACTGCTTTCGTTTCAAAATATTCATTTTACACTCCAGAGGATTGCCATATCTCCTAACTATCTCTCGGTTCTGTTTTTTAATGAGGAACTTTTGTGTGCCTGTTTAATTTTGTCTTAAATAAGATTGAAAAGCAGAGCGAAACACTATTAACCGCAAAACAGCGTCTACTTCAAACTCAACAGCGTGGCGAGGGACGGTATTCGTAATGGAGTGAAGCCACTATGGGATGGTCCGGTTAGAGGTTTTTCAGTTGTAATTAGTGGGGTCGGTTCTGTAATTGGAGGTATTTCAGTTGTGATTACCAGCACTAGTCTACTGAGCTTAATCCAATGACATCCCACAACTATTCCTGACCCCCTGGACAAACGGAACGCCCAGTATCACGGCAGCACTCATTCTTAATGCTGCAGAGGATAATTTAGACATCAGAGTTATAATGGCACCACACAGCGCCGTGCTGAAGCGTACTGGGAATACACAGTGACCACTTACAAGATGCACGAGGCATCTGGAAAAAGGGAAGTTTTCATTTGCAACAGTTTTAATTTTAGCCTGAGAAGGTGGTATGTGAGACGAGGTTGGGTAATTACCATTTGTGAAAGCGTTAGGTGATGTTTATATTGTTTTCAATCTTAGTACACACTTTTGTCCAAAGTTTAGAGGTGAGATGTTCTTCAGTGTGATTCAGCATAAGCAACCACTACATCTTAAGAATACGGCAACACATATCCGGCTGAAATTACAACCTTTGACCTTTAAAAGTATTAGCTAAAAGAACCTCTTCCTCATTTAAACACCCAATCCTATGTGTTTACTCATGCGTGTCAGACAGATCCATGTTTCCTTCATCTGTCAGCTACTGTACATATTCCAACAGACAGTATAGAGAGGAAGATGATGCCTCTTTATAGTCTTCTGACACAGAGAGGTTTGCATCCTATTCCCTGCAGAACAGCATTTAAAGACAGTCAGGGAAAGGACCTAAACGCTAAACACAGAATGTGCTTCATTGAGATTGTTCCTTGCGGTTCAGCACACCATTTTCCAGACCTGGCCTTGCAGGCTGCACCCGGAAAGTATCGTTAAGAAGGAAAAAGCAAATCGCTTTTCCAGGCAGCTATAGAAAGCAACCAGGTATATGTACTTTTTCATGGTTGCTTGTTTTAAGAGGAGAAGAATGACAGGCAGTACCTTTGGAGAGTTAGCAAAGGACACCCTACACCTCAGCCAAAAAAGAAGGTTCAACTAAATTTAGGCCACTGCAAATGGTATTCACAACAAATTTAGCCCCTCATCACATACCTGGTCAGCTAAAGCACTGCGATGCAGTTTTACTCTTATAGCGTCTGTGCTTTCTTACTGGAAAAATTGATGCTAATTTGCTTCAAGGTACAAAAGCAGCATTTTTGCCTGTAGCTCATTTTTGCAGCTCAAGTATAAACCAGGCCATGCTCTGCAGTGATAGTGTAACCTTGGGTATTCGAGCTGAATAGCTTCTGCAACATGGTCTGCATGCATGTGCAAAGCACCAAAGAGGAATGAGGCACCTTGGGCCTATTGACAGGCCGAGGTAGTACTGTAAATAACAATAATCTGATAATCCAAAGTGCTGACAGATCCCATTTCATGTTTGTTAAGACTGAAAAATCTATCATTTAGGAGATGGATATTTTGTTTGTGTGATAGAAAAAACACCAATAAAATATCCTTTTTATGACCCTCATTATGTGATCATTGTACTAAATATAAAACTATGACGAATGACATCAATACCTGGTTTATAAATGACCATTCCTCACTTATAGATGAGTAAGCCAAAAAATAAAGAAACATAAAAGATTGTTACAATATGCCATATAAATAAAAAATACAAATGCGTGTTATTTCACAACCACTGACATCTTTACACTAAGATAAAACTATACCTGATGACAGAAAAGGGCCTGATTTCTGCATGTGAAGATATTCTTAGACATGAAAAACCTCTTAATTTGCCTCACAAAACAAGAAGATGTCAGAAGTGTTTCCAAGGTGTTTGGTCAGCAGATAAGCCTGTCGCAGGCTGACGCTCGTTTCTCGGGATTGGCGAAAGCTCCTCGCAGCTTCCAAAGGCATTGGAATCGGACTGGATCTGTCTTGATTTCTACCCTCTCAACACGGAGCATTTCTGTCTCCAGTGGATTGTAAATGGTTACCAGTTTACCTGTCACCTGATTTTAATTCTTGGCCTGCTCCCGGCCGGCTACTCCGCCGCCTACAGCCTGCCTGGGTTTTTATCTGCCGCTCGTATCTGCTTGCCCCCCACTGCTGTGTTTGAAAGCCTCGCCTGTCTGCCTGCCCCTTCACCCACGCCTTCAGAACCTTTGCCCCGATGTGCTTGTTAGACCGTCCAAGTCTCCACGCTGCCACACAATCCTCCCATCCCTTCCAAGGTTGCTGTCTTCTGCAGCGATGTCCTGGCGGCTTGTAAGGACCCCGAGCGTCACCAGATGGAGAAAGATGATCCGTACAACAGTCATGAGGTTTATTGACGGTAGGGGTTTACCTGAAAATGTCTTTTAAAGTAACATCACTTGCCTATAATTAATAACATTCATTTTCTGAACTAATACTACTTCTTACAATCATTTGAAAGTTTTCGGTCATTGCGGCCACGAGCATTACTCAAAGAAAACTTTTTGCGAATAAAATGCCTGATTTTGTTTGGTAATGTCACATAGGCATCTATAAATGAAGCGTTTTATACTGTTATTTGCGACATCAAACTAATTCACGGAGTGTGTAAGCAGAGCGGCACTGCACTCATACTGAATGATGCTGCAAACTAACCCCACGGCCAAGTCGGAGATTAAGTTTAGAATTAAGCTGGTTTCATGATATGAAACAGAATTTAGTATTTCTACTGTATGGAGAAACATCTCAATTTTATGCTGATTGCTTAAGCCCGTCTCCATGTTTGATGTGCTAAACAAAATCATTCCGGTAAATTAAAAACCATTAAAGTCGCAGCTTCTGGGGGCACTAAAACGGCACAGTGCGTGTTTTCTGTTAGCGTCGATGTGGGTGTAGTCTCCCATCCTGCGTCTATCCTGCTTTATGGCCCACAGCAGTCTGCTGTTCGCCGTGACCCCACATGCCACAACAGTAGGCAAACACTAGCGTGAGCTTTGAAGTCGTCCTGATTCATGTTCTTTGTTGGGCCCAGATGGGGCGACCAGCGCCTCAGAATCTACCTGACATACCAGGCAGCCTTAAGCTAAAGTTATACACATGCTAAACCTAAAAGCTCTGAGGCCGGAAGCAGGTTCAGATCCCGCCCCTGTACTGATCACCTCCCTGACTGAATTCATCCTCAGCAGATGTAATAATAATTCAACATCGATCCTAAGGGGACCGGCAGCAACAATAATAACATCTCCATGGTTTACATAATAAAAATAACATCAAAAAAAAAAAAAAAACTCAGAGTGTTTGGTTGTTTTAGTTACAGACAAATCGCGGGGATGCTGGCCAACACACTTCAAGGGAACATGAGCGAGGCAGAGAGAAAAAATGCGAGGCGCATGCACAAAGACAGAGAGATGCAGGGGAGAGCAATCCCGGCCCACATACCCACACAACCCCCCCCCAGAAAAGGAGTACCGCGGCGGCACAACGGGACGAGGCAAACAAATAAACAAATAAAAACCAAAATGTTTTTCTATAAAAAAGAAACACATTTGCAGCAGTGCAGGTAGATTCTGTATTCATGTTATAGCTGAAAGAAATGTGTCCCAAATAGAGGGTTAGGCTATATAGGCTTAGGCCGTAGTGCAGCTCATGTGCTAACAGTACAAAACAGCTAAGAAATTGGACAGAGTTTCCTTAAGCCTAGATGTGTATTAATTACTGTATGGATTAATGAGTTTGAATCAGCGCACTGATGCCCAAGCGCCTCCGACAAAACGCTTATTGCTGTGGACGGCGCTGCCTCCAGTCAAACAGAAATGAATGCGCTTTAAACAAAGAACAATTATATAACCACATGGAGACATTGCTGACTCCTGATGTACCTTTAAAATTTGCATATGAAATTGAAAACCAGCAGTAGGATTCTTGGGGATATGGAAGCAAACAAATGGAATAACGGCATCTGACTTTAACGTTAATGACAAACTGCACATGAACTAATGCGAACTGAACTGAAATGAACTTCTTTAAAGGGCCCTAATTATTTAATCCATTCTTTCCAGACCTTGATAGATGGAATTAACATTCATTAAAGTAACAAAAATATAAACAGACATGCAGTGCTTTTTCAGTCTTGATGTATTAAACCATATAAATGAAAATGGGTCGTTTTAAACAAAAAGAAAAAAAAATTGTCCCATGGAAACTAACGTATTTGCATTTAGTGATAAAGAAAGCAGAGAAAATAGGTAGAAGGATTCTTGAGTCTTTTGGGAGAATTATGTCGTGCTGTACAGATATTTAACCTTCATAGTGAATATATAGTTGCATAAATTCAATAAGTATTTGCTTGATCGAGCTGCTATGCTATTACATTTATTACATTTTATTAATTTGGTGGTTTTATCTAAATTGGATATTTGGTTCAAAAATATGATGTATTATTATTTGTATTATTATTTTTTAATCCTTTCAGAGTGTTCCAAGTTCTAAAAGACGTAGCCAGGTTGTTCAAGGTGCCTGCGGGCAGAAGCGCCGACCTCGCAACCTTCACGTCAGAATCCGCAGCTGCCAGCCATTCATGATGAATGAATGGATCCCTAATACCCGGGCCTGTACTCGGGATTACATTTTCGCCGAGTCCTTGCAGCGTTCACAGCTGACAATTCAGCAGAACATCCAACAAGTTTTACTTCATAAGCAGCAGTTCTGACTCGGGTTTCGTTTTATTTTGGCAAGTCGTTTCATTATATTTGGTGGCCGACAAGGAACACACACATTCCTGAATATCTCCAAATGAACTGCTTCATAACTGAATAAGACTTGAATCATTTTTATATAGCTATTAAACTCATTTATTTTACTGTGTCCAATACGGGGCCCACTGATCAAAGATATACGCCCAAAACACGTCTATCAAACATCGTGTCAGACAAAGACCTCCCCTGAGGAGAAGAGAATGTGAGTTTTTCATGATGCATTATGACCGTCCAGTATTGGGTCCTGCACCCAGGTGTGCTATTAAAGTGGAGCTTCTCTCAGGGTCCTAAAAAACACCAAACATAACTGCATTGGTCTGGACTGCGGGGCCTAATTTGACATGGCGGCTTGCACCTGTCTTGCAGGTCCGCAGAGAACAAAAAAAATCCTCCAGCTAGACATATTTGCATATTTAACTGGACCTACTGTACCTGATTTGCGCTTTGTGGTCCTGAACTGACCGGCACAATATAGACAGAATTAACAGGCGTCTCATGATCACTGGGTGTCCTTGTTGTGTTCGCCAGTTATTACACCGTTTTCACAGGATGCTGCGCTACTTGCTCTTTGAGTAACAGTGTCAGTCAGCTGTAGTTTTTATAGATGGGAATGACTGTATACATTTTGCTTGCTGTCTCGTTCTTCCTTAGCTGTTACTGTCGATGCAGCCTGGATGTCGTGGGGGTTGACAAGGTACTGTACAGTTCAGCTCTTTTGAAGTTTTGTCAAAGCCCTGATTTGTACCTGCGTCATATTCTTTTACAGCTAACCTTTTTGTCATTCACAAATTCAGCTCCAATATACATCTATTTTTTTTTTTTTGCTTCAGACATAATTTTAATTTTCTTTTGTCTCATGATGTCTCCCGAGGACCCAGAGTGAAAGGCTTTATGACGTCTTCTGAAACGTCCAGTTTTGCACATCAACAGAAGTCCATAAAAGTCTTCTAGCCAGACGTTGAGATATTTAATTGGCCCCCCCAAACCAGATTTGAACACCCATAAAGGACTGTCATATAGGGACCCCGAACCCAGACCAAGCCAACTGTGTTCCAACTTTCACTGTCATTCTCCTATCCAAAGATTTTTTGATTTAGGTTTTCTTCATTTTCCACTTATATTCACCCCAGATCTGCTTTGAAACGAGAAGCACGCAAGTACCTTTGATGTTACATTATGATGCTTCAAAGACAAATGAGCCAAGACATGACCTTCACGTAATTACGGACAGTAATGCTACATCGGGTGTAATTTTTCGTTAAATGGCATGAAACGAACACACAGATTTAGATGAAAATTCACACGTGCACAGGTGTGACCAGCGAATGTGAGCAGGCGAGAGTGGGCTTTCGTTTGCCTGACGATCTGTTGGCATGTTGGTTTTCATATGTATGGCATGGGCAATCCGTAGGCAGAGGGGGCGCGATAGGGACATGATTCAGGGAGACTGGCACTTTATAGGGAGCCTTGAACACGTTAAATTATTGTAC
>JABFDZ020000050.1:13758962-13769918 GCA_019775955.2 Pollimyrus isidori | reverse complement strand
CCTCCCCCCCCCCCCGGCCCTCGGCCTCCCGGCGCCGGCCCCCCCCCCCCGCGCGCGCGCGCGCGGCGGGCCCCCCCCCCCCCCCGCCGGCAGCAGGAATTTTGTTTATGGCAAATTATATGAGGAAAATCGGATTGAGGGTGGGTAGGTCGGCCCCCTCCTGTAAAGAATGACGGCATGCAAGGAACATGGTATGCAAAGAAGGACAAATGGTATCGATTTCTGTCCAGGATCCAAGAGGCTGGGAAATCGGGGTTCGGGGGCGGGGTTCTGGGAGAGACCTGAGGTAATCCTACCTCAACAAGCTGGTCTTTGATGACCCCCCCCCCCCCCTTATAAAAAAGAGAAAGGGGCACCGATAGGACAGCAAGCAAGGAGTGAAAGCTAATGAAAAAATCCATTTTCCATTTTGTTCATGAGCAATAAAATGAAATGGATGATACCTGCAAGCTGGAGACCCCAGTGATGCTGCGGAGGGGACATTTCTGACCCCCACTAATTCCAGAGAAAGCGATTCACATATTGACCTTTTCCCATTAAACACAGGCAAGGGGAGCATCTATCTCACTCTGCAGGGACGCGGCCAAAAAGTCTCAGGAAACTTTCTTTGTCGCGGAGCAAAGATCCCCAGGAACCTTCAAGGCCAAGTCCAGGGATGTGTCATTATCTTCAGCTTCCATTTTTTATGCATCACTTAAGGCTGATTTGAGGATTCACCAACGACATGTTTGGATGTGATGACTGACAGGAGTAGAGGCACTCAATTAGGTCAATTAGATTTCAGCTGGCCTGAGTGTCCCTGTAGCCACGCCCTTATATACACGCCCCAGTTACTATGCCACAATGGGTAGAACCTTCTCGACCTCATATTTTTGTGGTCTGTTCACTATGAACAGGCTAGGCATTATGGACTGCTTAGTAACTGGAGGGCTGCTTTAAGCCGCTACCATAATTACGTGCTACAGTTGAGCGATTAAGAATTTCAGTGACACATCATGTCCCTTGTGATGGACAGGAATCCCATTTATGGTGTCCTCTGTTCTATGCCCCATTCTTCCTGGCATCATCTCCAGTCTCAAGCCTCCACTGGGTAAATATCTGGAAGACGGATGGATCTATGGATGGAGGAAATTTATGCGACTCATTATTTTCCTACCAGATGCTTGTTTGACATGCGGCATATGATGTTCAAGGGTACAAGAGCGAGGCCCTTCTGGGATTTCAGCCAGCAGGATACTGATTGTAGATCAGTTACTCTCTAAGGAGCTTGCATTTATAACTGTAGACATAATCCTCTCACCTTCGCCACACCAACACCTAAAGCCTTTGCCTTCATGCATGTCATTAGTTATTGATATTGACTTGATTGAAACGTTATTATTTATGTATCACGTATGGCAATTTGAGGTATTTATATTTGCTGTGTTTTATACTGTGCTGTATGCTTTGATTTATATTTTACTATTTCACACGGCTAGTCGTGCTGGCAAAAAAAAACCACGCTGCCGATATATTTATCTTATGCTCTGACCTGTATGTAGCGTGGTAGAAGAATGTCAGCATTAATAAGATGCCAAATGAAGAAATACAAATTGAGACGAAATAGTACTATGTAACGTGGATCAACGTGGACACCGACTGTGAACAAGCAGGAAGAAGCCGAATTGGGAACGACAGCACGTTCGGAGAATGCGGGTGGGGGGGTTGGGGGGGGGCTGGGAATCTATCCACGTTGGGGGGTAGAGAACATAGCTCACACTGGCGGCGGCATCTGAGTGCTTTTGTCTGGTTCCGTCTGGAAGCCCATACATTATTCACAAACGCGCGGCGTCTCCCGGATGCAGTGGAGACAGGAAGTGGAGAGCAAAGGAAGGGGGCGAGAAAAAGAACGTGGAGGAGAGAGAGAGAGAGAGAGGGAGGGAGGAAGTGGGCGGAGGGAACAGTGAGCGCAAAAGAGACGCGCCTTTAATCTCCTCCGACGGACATAAGGTGCGAACGGTATAATATGAAGAGGGGAAGACTGTAGTTTTGCTTCTCCAGCTTTTGGAGAGCGGTGGTGCGGAGGGGGTTCGGCACCCAGAGCTGGCGATTAGCCCCCTCATTCAGAAGGGCACGTCCCGGCGTTGTGGGAGACAGTGACGTTAATGTGACCAGAGACCCATGATGGAAGCAAAACGCAAGTGAGGAAGACGCAGAAAATCATCAGAGCGATTCCGGCAAAGGTCTGCAGGGTAGCAAACAGGGCTGAATGGGGAGAGTCTTTTATAGACTGGTTCTGTTTCAAACGGGTGACGACCTACAGAGTTTGAGGTTAGAGTTCTGCATTGGACTGTGGACTCATCTATTCAATTAAATCAGTGGACTGATTTATTCATGTATTGCTATTAAAATCAAACAGATTCATCACGGTGTCGCAGTGTGCAAACACTTTGAACACTTTCACGTTTTATGTAAATGTGTTCAACAATGGTTATTGAGCTTTTCTATTTTCAGTTAAGCTTCTTATCCGATTACTTTTTTTTTGCAGTATTTACAGTCCCCCACTTCTGTGTTGTGTGTATTTCCCTATTTCAAAGGGCAATAAAGCATAAGGAAAGGATCTAGAGCCTGTATGGGAATGCTCTGGAGTAACTCCATGATTTTGTGTGTGCATGTGTTTTATAAGCCATTAAAATGCACATACAATTCCTCCAATAGGTTTTTTCTTTAAGAAGCGCTGCCTTTAAGGTCTGTATCTCATCGTTGCGATTGATCCCTGATGCTGATTCCCTCCAGTCACTGGTGCCTTTGGGAGCCACATTAAAACAGTCTGGCAGCGTCTCAGGACTGCCTTGTCAAAAGCAGTGTTTCTGCTATGATTGGGCCCGTAAGGATTAGTTTAAGCAGTCATGAAGCTCGCTGGGACCTCGCCTTTTATAAATAATAAATAATTCCGTATACGCAGATATGCATGCGATACACCTCAGATCACAGCCTTTCATCTTGCCGGCTGGCAGACGCTGGGTTTCTTGCTGACGGAGAGCCCTGCTGATCTCTGGAAGGTGCCAGAAGGTCCAAAATGGTTTCCGTGTATTCTAAGCTTTGGCCGTTGACCCCAGTCTTGGCATCTCAGAAGGTTCGTCATGGTGACCTGGTCCATACTTTTACCCTGAAGGGAGGAGTTTTCAGTGTTTATGGAGTGGGGAAATTGATTAGCGGTGTAGGCTAACAGCTCAAAATATTGGGCTTTCTAATCACGCCTCCAGAAACAGCCAGGAGCGTATATCCGATCCCGGGTGTTCCCTGCCATCTTCTCCCCGGTGTTCATTCCAGACTGCCTACAGCCCTGTACTGGATAAGTGATTATGAAACCTGGATGGATTAGAGTGTTACTTCAGCGAAGATCACGATTCAGATAGCAATGCATTCCCCTGGTATGTAGCTACTTGATCTATGCGATGATATACTTTCTGGGCAGAGATACTCTCTCTGTTTAGTGAGGGAGTTCAGTTTTATTACAAAGGAGGCCTCAGCTATCGAGGCATCTCCGCAGTCGTCCAAGGTACGCGAGGTCTCTCGCAGGCACGTTCGTCTGACATAATGGCAGTCAGGCGGCCGCCCCTCTCCTGACAGCTTGATGCAGCATTTAGGTTTTGCTTGCAGGAGCATCGAGTTTGTTCAAGGTAGGGGCACCTGCGGAGGAGGCAGATGTTGACTCTGTACTGCACAGGCCGCTCCAGATGTGAGGGGAAGACGCTTTCAGGAAAGCTCGCAAAGCGAGGATGTGGTGAACTGTTGCCGTGGCGATCAGTGGGCGAATCAGGCCTATTGGTGAGGGGCTGGTCCCTCACCTAATAAGATGCCAAAAACCCCCTCCAAAATATTATGCCCTCTGCTTAATGATGAAGCCTGGGGGGTAGAGCAGTGTTTAAGAAAAAGACATTGGAGGCCTTATCGTACAGACATTAACTGAGTTAATTAAGACACCCGCTGCAGTTTTCCTCGTTAAACAAATGAGACTTTTCATGTCTCCCAGCCCTATAATTTCTTACCAACAATTCCCTATCAATCTTGCAGGCAAGATCTAGGCAGGTCTTTTTCATTAACCGCCTGTCCCTGGAACCCGGGGCCGCTCTGTCGTGAGGATGCATTCACCGCTAGACTGCTTTTTAAGATGGATTAGCTGCAATGCCCCCTGGTGACAGGTGGACCAAAGGCCGACCTCGATGGCGCATGCCAAATGCTGGGCAAACAAGGGGAGGGGAAGCTGGCGGCGGCGGTGGGCTTAGATGAGAGAGATGGAAAGGGCCCATTTGCCAGACGACACAGGCTGTTGCACGGTGCGTCAGTTGTGACAGATCGAGGAAGCGGTTGTACTGTCTTTCTCATGAGGGAATTTATTTCACGATTGTTATTAAAATTCATGCATCCACTTGCACTGTAAAATAGATGCAACTGTGTACCTAATAGGGTAAATAAAAGCTGCATTAAAATCGGCGGGAGCGTGGTGAGGACATGGCATCGCTCTCCTTGGCTGCTCCTTGTCAGTGTTCTGTGATGCTTCTGCCTCAGCCTTCTTAGGACTGGTTTAGCAGGGCGTGTCTGGCAGGGGGGTCCTGATGGTACTTCAGTGTCTGTCAGCCGTCCCTGCCAGTACATCCTGGGATGCCCCCATCCAGGAGGGAGAAAGGAGATAAAGTCAAAAAGGAGACCAGATATTCCGAAGTCGGAAACCTGATACATCGCGAGGCGTAGCTGTGGGTTGGCAGGGGGTGTTGTCCTTACCTCAGTTCCCCGCCCAGTTGGCAGCTGCTCAGCAAGGGACCCCCCCCCCCCAAGTTCTCTAACACAATTCAAAGACTGGTGCAGAGTCAGCGTGTTGAAATGCCCGCCTCAGGATAGCATTCTGGCCAGGCCACGATTTAAATGGCGTCACGATGTTGCCTCCGTCTTCTCCCCTGGGAGGCAGAAAAAATGTGGACTGTTCAAGGGTCCCGAGGATAGGGATGGGGAGCACTGCTGTACTGGGTATGTGGTTATGGATGACAGATGGATGCCCACGAAGATAACTGAAAGGACAAATGTGCTCCTATTTTCTTATTCAGTTTGACTTCTTTGTTGCCGCATCATGCAGAAATGCATAAAATAGCCCTCAGGGAGAGCAGGGTCTGACCTGACCTGTTATCTCAAGTTACTGTTTATTTTGCTTGTTCATTCTAAATATGCATTGTTTGTATGTCGGACATATGGCCATTTTTCATAGGTGTGAATGTTGAGTGGTTGCGCTTTTTAGCTTTATATATGTTGTTAACTTGTCTTCGCCTCATCACAAATTGCACGGAGGCCCCAGGGAACGACATTCCACATCGGCCCTGTTACTGAGACGTTTGTGCACATGCACCCTATGCAGTGAGGTGGCAATAAAGAATCGGGAATCTTGTGTGTCCTGGTGCAGCAACAGAGGCGACGCTTCATTGTTATAATGGGGTAGCAAAGTGGCGTAACAGAGGGAAGAGGAGAGGAAGATGAGAAGGAACAACAGAGTAGACAGAGAAAGACAGATGAGGGAGATAATCAAAGGAGGATGGAACTGCACGTGGTTGTAAAAGTGCACTTGTGTTGAATGTAAGCAGGGTTTCATTAGATGTACAAAAGGTAGTAAAACTTTAAGAGGCTAATAGCTTCCTTGAGGCTGATGTGTGCTCAGGTGATTCTTGCAGGGTGGTCCATTGCATGGCGCCGGCTCTCTGTGCTGAGTAAAACTGATGGCCATGCTACCAGTTTGGGGTGAAGATCTAAATTCTGCATTAAATCCTAGCTGGGCAACTGCAGTTTCGCCCTTTGGCCAGATGTTTAACCTGATCTCCTTTAATAAATATCTAGCTTCATACATAGGTTAAACAGTAAATCTGATTTAATACAGAAGTCACTTTGGGTAAAAAGTCTCTGCTATGAGTATAACAGATTAATGTAGCATAAGGAAAAATAGGACACAAACAGAAAAAAAAACTATATTGCAGATGCAATTTACATAAATTCTCTTCAGTTGAAGCCTTATGAATTTTCCTTCCACTTCCAGCAAATAATGAAACTGAACTATATAAAATCATCAATAACACAAGAAGCCTCATGTCAGATGTTTTAATCAGAGCCTGTGAATTTCACAGCTGAAATGTGGTACATTGTCAGTGTTATAAAATCCAATGTCTTGTACAAGTTACTGCTATGCAGCGTTTTCTTGCTGTTAAATCCCTGGTGTATGCAAACATGACTTTTTGAAAATGTCTGCTGGCATCTGTTAGCATCTATTGCTGAGGCAGCTATTGATGATTGAAACACACAATTTTATTGTCTCTACTGGAGGTGAGACTGCAGGCCACATTGTGACGCTGACCAGAAAAAGCGAGGCAAAGTTGGAAGGAAGGATGTATGTATGGATGGGTGGATGGATAATGGTGATGAGAGATGATTTATATCTTAATGATCCCTGTTGGTGATGAAAGAGCATCATTCTGATTTCTTTATTGACTCTTGGTCAGGTGGATTGAATGACAGCTTGTCCATGGCTACAAACACCGTAAGCAAACTGCCGGTCTACATCTTACCGGTGGTCTATGTCTCAACCTATGACTGTTCACTGAACATTGACGTTTCCTTCGGGAAAATAAAAACCCTTTGAAATAACCAGTGCCCTTGTTAACCTGTTCACAATTTCTTTGAACACGTATCCCTAACAACACTCCATTCACATTTATTTCCCAGAAATTTCCTTTATCCTAAACAAGCTACATAGCTTACAGTTTTATCTGTTTTTACAGCTGGAATTTTAAACCCACCTACTGCCCAGACAGACAGAAACATGAATAGAAGACGACATACTTTTTTTTCCTCACGATTTTTCCATTTACCATACCATACGCTATGCTAAAAATTCTCAGGTTGGGGAAACTTTTACTGAGGAGAAAAAAATGATCGCAAAACCAAACTGTAATGTAAGTGCTGGCAGAACAAACTGAGTGTGTCGGTGAGGTGATCTTAATGAATAAATACCTGAGTTCTCTAATACTTCAGGTTCCTGATAAAAAACCGCTCTTTGAAGTGCATGTCCTTCCAGAGGCAATTACCAAAGAGGGATTCTGAAAGTGTAGCAGGATTGGTCCCAGCAGGATTTTGGGGTTTGGATGTGTGTGTGTGTGTGTGTGTGTGTGTGTGTGTTCATTTGTTTTAATGGCCACAGGGGGCGCTCTTTTGCACATGTGCACATCTTCCAGCCAATAAGACGCTTGACTCTAAGTAATGTGAATTAATGCTCAAAGCAGGAGATTGCAGAAGGGGGAGTGTGAGGGCCGTGGTTCATTAGGACTCGCAGAGGCATGCTTGTTAATGAACACACCCGGCCTCAAGAGAAAAATCCCACGAGCTCAAATTGTTATTAAAGAGGGAGGCATGCAAATGATGAGTCAGGATCGAGGTGATTCCAGTACAGCGTCTTTCCTGAGTCATTTGCATTTCCAACATCTCCATGGCACTGCTGCTGAACCTTTACAGTCACATTCTACGAATATTGTCTAGTTTTGCAGGAATTTGGACAATCTGTACTATTTTACCTTGTCTTGTGCTGTTTTGCGTCTTTAATCTTTTGGTAACCAAGTGTGGCTGAACGAGTCCGAATTCCAATTCACCTTTTACATGTGGACAATAAAGAACTCAAATCTTGCACCTTGAATGGTTTTGCGAACTGCCGTAGGGGATGTATTTAAGGTTTTATGGAGGGTGAAAAGAAGGTTTGCAAACTGCATTGGCACAATACAGAATTTTTCTGCAGGTGAAGTCCTTCTCCTTGAACTAAATGCATGCAGGGTAAATCAGAATGACTCTTTCTCAGGTTGGAAACTTCACCTCTTTTGATGAACAGTGTGTTCTCATATGCCGTTCAAAGCAGACAAATATCTCGGAAAGCTGGGGGGCTGTGGGAACTCACATACCTCATGTGTCGTATGCAGCGAACTGTTCCACAGCGCTGAAATATGCTTCACTTCCATGTGTCTGATCTCCGAAAGAAGTGGAATTAAACAGTCACGTCTAACTGATGAACTCGGCAAGATCTCACTCTCGACAACGGCTTTCAGAAGCAATGCAGGGTAATAGTTATGGTTCTCATATATAAAATAATACAAGGAAAGTATATCTACAAATATGATTTACATTTTTTGGATTCACTGAGCCTTCATCTTTCCTATCAGCAGAAGATTTCATGGTTTTGATGCTGTTTGAATCTTGCAAAATGCCTCGCTGTGTATCAGTTGCCGCCGGCATTTACCCCAGTGTAGTATTCAAGCATGCGGCACATGATCTGCTCTGCATCTGGGAAATTTTGAATGGTTTTATTTTGCATTATTCACTTCCTGGAGTCTGTCTCACGGAGGATGTTGGCATCCTATATAAATGATGAGGCGAAAAGACGGGTGACAACCCCCGATGACTGCTGTTTGTCACAGTGTCACAGCCATGTGGCACCTGTAACAGGTGGACCACATCTGAGCCGCAGGCAGATGCAGGGACTGCTGCCTTTTCACCCCCGTTAGAGTCTTCCGGGGTTAATTACCAGCGTCTGACTCATCTACAGAAAAAGAGGCTTTCATGGTTTTTTAATCCACTTTTTTTCTGACACTCTATTCGCTCATTAAGAGTATTAGGTCTCTCAAATGCACCCTATACATGTTTTTGTTATATGTCTGTCTGTTCTTAGACTTTCATGCAGGGGCAATTCTAGGATTTTTTCATGAGGAAGGTGTAAGAGGGGGAATTCACCCAAAGGGGTCGATCTTATCATTAGCCAATGAAATGTTGCGAATTGGCAAATGACAGGGAGGGAGCACTCTGGGGGCCAATCATCTTTCAGCTGGGGCCAATGGCCCTGTGTCCCCACCTTTGTATACGCCACCACTTTTAGTCTCCTTTTTTCTCATTTGCAGTGAATTCTCTTAATTCTGCTTACGTGTTATGGATGTAACCCAGATTTCTGCAGTGTTTTTGCAGAGCAATGCTGCCTATGTCGTATTTTGTTTTATTAATTAAATGGAGACAGACTAAATAAGGTTATACCTCCTGCGGTTCCCTGGGTATGGGTTCTGTTCAAGGTCATTTCCTCTCACGGGATTTCATTACGCTGTATAGAAAATCACCTCATCCCCCCACCCTTCGTCGCATTTATAGACCTGCGATGTCGCAATCCTGGCACCCTGGTGACCTACGGCATGCATGGGTGCACAAGTGTGGCCGTAAACAACAGCACCCCCTGAGAGCTGCAGACTCAGCGGAGTGCCACAAAGCACCAGCAGATGTTTCACACCCCCCGGCACATACCCCCATACACAAACATCACCATTGGGGGGCCTTAGATCATTTCAGAACAAGGTGACACTATGGATAAAGAATAGTGAGAATAAACCATATTTAACATACTGTGTAAAAAAATGCATCTGTTTGGGTGTATATATATACTTTATGTGATGCCTGCACTAGGAGGGCCAACAATCTTGTCTCGTTGTAGCATTCACGATGACAAATAAAGTTGACTGATTTGATATGTTAACCTCTAGGAAAAAAAAAACACCTGCTTGTGTAGCTTTTAATTAGGTGCTTAAATGAATTGCTTCCAAGGTACGTGCATTATTGTGTATGTGTGATGTGTAATCATTCTGTGTTTTATTTATAGCTGCATATGAAATGTGAGGTAGGCAAGTCGGCTTAGATGTGAGCAATCTGCACATCAGTGAGTAGGGATAAGGACGATTGGGGGCACAGACGGACTGTGCAAAGCACCACGTGAGTCAGATACAAGCCCCTGCTAAGACCCTCAGGACAATTAAAATAAATAAATTGTATATATGTATGTATGTATGTATGTATGTATGTGAGTGTGTATCTATAGATAGATAGATAGATAGATAGATAGATAAATAGATAGATAGATCGATAGATAGATATGAATGTATTTATACCCAGATAAATAAACATGAGCATGTACGTCTATTTAGCGGTGACTATCTATGACTCTTATGTTGATGTTTTGTCATATTTATGTCTGGAGAGCTCATGGAATTAATAAATATCTTTAGCCGTCATGAACGAAGCCACTTCCTAACCATCTCAGGGACAGGTGACATCTGGCTGAAAGACAAGAGACTGCATTTCATGGACAAAAAGTGGATCCTGGCTGGGGGGGAAGGGGGTGGTTAATGCCTGGCCAGGCCGTTACGTAGCTTACAGTTTTCTTTATTTTCCAGTCCAACAGACCACTTACTCCTAGACCTTCCGATAAGCGGAGACCAGATCGTGTGCAGGTCACATGGTTAACTTCCGAGTGTGAAATTGCACTCTCCGAGCCGTCACCTCTCCACCCAGGCCACCGGCCATGTATCTCCCGCAGCCCTCACGCGGCCCAGAGATGCAGGCGCGCCGCTGACCCCTGGAGGCCAATGAGCGCCAAGGCCACACAGGGTCTGAGGACAGATGCCCAGAGTAACAACCAGGAAGGGGCAATTCTAGGATTTTTTTTTTTAGGTGGGGGGGCATAAAAGGGACCAACCTTATAAGCCAGTTTGTTTTGAATTGGTAATTTAGAGGAGAAGGGGCACACCGAGGCCAATCAGATTTCAGCTTGTGTGGCTCTGGCCTTAGAAATGCCTTTATCTGAAGGCTATGCAGGAGAGGCCTTGTCCCTTTCCTCCCGATGACACCCCAAGGCCCCCTGTTCAGCCTGCTGTGACTCAGCTTTCATGATACTCTTTCTTTCACATGTTTACTTGGGCTAATATGCAGGGGACTCCGCTAAAAGGGGCTACATGGAACATGGGAAATGGAATTCCTACCCATCCCATAATTAACGATGCTTTAAACCCTTGTCAGAAACTTTTTATTGTCGCCTCCCACCCCGTCCCACCCCACCCACAACACCAGCACCTCAGACTGTGG
>JABFDZ020000050.1:13709876-13725792 GCA_019775955.2 Pollimyrus isidori | reverse complement strand
GGGCCATAACAGGGGCCAAGAGCAATTCTACAGGGGCCCTGGCCCACCCTGGCCCCCGTCTAGAACCGCCAATGTCCATCAGCTTTCAGCACAAACACAGTTATATGTTTGAATGTAGATACATTTCAGGCGTAGTGAAAATAGAAAAGGATGAAAAAGGCTCTCAGCATTAAAGCACTGTTAAATTATTCAGTGATAAACAAAGGCTAATGGGGAAAGGAGTTTATGAATAAAGTGTCATTGTTTTTTGCCTTCTGGTGCTGTGTAAGGTTAGGGAGCACCCCAAGAACCTACAAGGAAAAAATATGGGTTTCTTTGTCACATGTTCATTTGCTGTCATTGAACCCTATCTTATTGGCTAGCTGAACAGCCCCATTAAACATGCTGAAGGGTGTTTGCTGTGGTCTTCATTCAATGTAATAACAGTATCTTGCCTGATTTGTAATTTAAAGATACAGTACCAATCAAAAGATAGGTTAGAACTACTAAAAATCATTTGTTTTTCACCAGGATTGCACCCCAAAACACATCTGGGGGTGATGTATTAAGCATTACCATGTGAATAAGGAGAGAGATGGAGTGCTGTGACAGATGACCTGGCCCCTACAATCCCCCCACCTAATTCCTATAGAGCTGGCATGAGCTGGATCGAAGAGTAAGAGCAAGGTAGCCAACCGGTGCCCGGAACTTGTAAAACTTCCTTCAGGACTGTTGGACAAACAATCCAGGAGGCTACATCTGGAAGCTGGTTGGAAGAATACCAAGAGTCTGCAACACTGTCAATGAAGCAAAAGGGGGCTATTGTGAAGATTCTATTTGAAGATCCTTTTACTGTGGGGTGAGTAACAGCTAAAACAGAGACAAGTGCATGAGCAACTGGTGTGTCCAAACTTTTGACTGGCACATGGTGGCACGGTTGAAGGTTCGAATCCCATCTTTGCTTTGTGCATGTGTGGGGAGTGTACATGTCTCCCCCATGTAATTTGAGTTTCTCCCAAGTAATCTTGCATGCTGCCTATACGCCAAGGATGTGTAGTTCGGCTTCTTGGTGTTTGCAAATTTCCTTTAACGTGTGAGTGTGCACATGTAAGTGCCCTGTGATAAAAAGACGGTGTGTACAGGCGGTACTCCTGCCTGGTGCTGCCTGGGATAGTGATCTAGGCTCCTCTGCAAGCCTGAGCAGGGTAAGTGTTTGGAAGATGGATAGTAAAGGGAAAACCATTAAATATCATCTTCACATAATTTCACATAACAACTTTTTGGAGTTGTGGAGCTTTGTTTGCAAAAAAACATCTTCCCATTGTTTGTCCAGGATGACTGATTGTGATGTATCTGAAAGCTTAGGAAATCACCAGTAGCACTGCTAGGCTAAAGTTAGGCTATTTTTTTTTCAACTACAGAATTGCGAGGGTTTCATTATCTGGAATTTTATTGGGAGAGCAATGCATTTTGTGAGGGCCGAAGAGCTGGAAGTTGTAAAGTAATCATAGATCAACAAGCCCAGGGGATTTATTTTATATTTACTGTACCAGTAACCTCCAATGGATTGCTAGAAGTAGCTCCATAGAATGACAGTGAATCTCAGGCAAAGAATACATACCTTTGGAGCTCATCACCGTTTAACACTGATTAATGTGCCAGTTAAACCTCGGAAATACTTTCCTTGTGGGATTCCTTGTGTGGCCACTTCAGAGGCAATTACACCCAAGATGCATTGTGGGTAGTAATGAAATACGATGATGCCATTGTGTCGCCAAGCAAGACGTACACACTGGAAATCCCGAAATATGCTTCCATGGGGGATAAAGTGTTCAGAATACCTCCGCTGGGGTCAGCTACCATGGCAACTACTTAAACCTGCCATAACTTTTGCCATTCGCTCCATCCCATCCATTAGTGATCTAGCCAGCATACCACTGGATAAGTGTAATGCAGAGAGGAACAGACAGAAGACCGTGAACAGCTGCATTGTCCTTCAAAGTCCTTTACTTGTCATGTGCATGATGAACGGATGCAGCTATACATTGAAATGCTTATGGCAAGGCTCACATAAACATTACTCACTTGGTGTGACATGCGAGGAGGAAGACATTTAGTCTTATGCCATGTAGCATCCTGCAGCGAGATGCATCATTGCAACCGCAGCTGAGCATGTACAGTACGTGTATGTTCCAGGGAAGCATGAAATAGGCCCCTTTTGCAGACACACTTACACTTAGACTAAGCTAATGACAGTCTTTGACTGTGACAGGAAGGGTGCAAGATGCTGTCAGACTATGCTGATCGAGTGATGCCTATTAATATGACAATTAATGGGAGATTGCCACTGGCCTGAATGAGCCATGAGAAACATACTGACACTTACAGGACTTTCAAATTTATTCAGATTTCAAAAGCTTTTTTTGCACGGACCCCAAAGATGTTCTCACCATTATGTACATGTTTACGTGTTTAATTCTTGCACATTTCTATTTGTACTTGATTAAGTTGAATAGCCCTGGTATACTGAATTGTCTCATAGCACTTTGCATTATTCCTGACTGAGCAATTCAGAGGGGAGACTGGAAAGGAAAAACTCCCTAGAAGGAAGAAACCTTGGGAGCTACCAGGTTCAAAGAGGGAGCCCATCCTCCAGGGGGCGGTAGAGGAAGTGAAATGAATAAGATGACAATATTCTAATTTACACTGTCCAATTCCATCCTGGAAGGATGTCCTAGGCAGGAGTGCGGGCAGGCCAGAAGGACCCCATCAAGATGACCTTGACTGAGTGTAACATGAATGAAACGCCTTATTTAGTGGAGGTCCATGTTGGCTCCAAAATCCCCCATGGTTGCTCATGGGATGCAGGTTTTCCCCGTGTTTGCATGCGTCTCCTCGATGTTGTCTGGCGCTCTTCAGCTGTGCAGGAAAATGCTTTTCATGTGGATTGATGGCAACACGCTGCCCCCTTTATGCCCCGTTCTTCCCCAGTCCAGATTCTAGGCTCCATACCCCAGACTTGATGGCCAGTTATTAAAATGGGGGAATAAACACATCAGTCAAACATTAAAACACTTGGAATCTTGAGAATAAAACATGACAGTTATTTCTTCATCTTCAGGGTTTTACAGTCGTTACCCATCTTGTATGATGACTTCCTTTAAGGCTTTGATTTAGATTGGTATTTCCCAACCCCGTCCTTGGTCCACGTTTTTGCTCTCTCCCAGCTACCTGCCAGACAGCCCACATTTTTTCTCCCTCCTAGCTGTGAGTAAGCAAAAATGTGAACTGTCTATGGGCCCCCGAGGACTGGATTTGGAAACACTGATTCTGATCAGTATTCCAGTGTATAGAGTACAATTGCAATTCCAACATACAATCTTAACCACATTGTCGGCAGTGACTGACATTGTAGTCTTTCAGTGCCTATACGGACTGGCAGAAGAGGCGGCACCTGCAGTTAGGGAAACCTGGAATCCTAACCTGCGCGGTAGATATTTCAAGTGACGGGCTGTATCACAGAACTGTTGGCCTGAGATTCTCTCCCAATTCACACAAATAATAGATAATTCTTCCCATAAATACTCACTAAGGGCTTTATGAATCACATATTTACATGCTTATTACAAACTCTGCCATACACTTATAAATTAATCCATTAATCAAAAACTGGAAGACTTCCTTATCATGGTCTGAAAAATCCCCAAAAATTTACTTGTGAAGTGATACATCATAATCTTTGATGACAATTTCAAACCAAACTCTGGACCTGATATTACATTGATTGCAGTATATAGATAGACAAACACACACACACACACACAACTTTGTGGAGATTCTCCATTCATTTCTATCTGAAAAAACCCTAATCCCAACAACATGATGACGTTAAACCCCACCCAGCCCTAACTTTAACCATAAATAGCCAAACAAGACAAAAGACTTGGAATTTTTTGTTTTTTGATTGCAGTTACAGATTTTCAGAAAATTGAGGGCATCCTTGTGGATACCAAAATTGTTACAGGTTTTATCTGGTCCCTATAATGTAATAATTACAAAAACACGTACAGACCCACAGATACACACACGCACGCACACACACACACACACACACACACACACACACACACACACATACCTCTATACACACAGGAAAACATGGCACCATTTTTATACAGAGTGGATGACAGTGATGCTAGGCAAGGAACGGTGACTGAAGGTTTAAATTGGCTTTAAAAGTGAATGAGAAAGAGGAGCTGCCTGCTAGAGATCTAGCCCAGAAGAATGGGGTGACCTCCCTGCATTAAGAGGACAGGGGGGCGTGGCCAGAACGTACCAAAATAATGAGGAAATTAGTCGCAAAAAAAACAAATGTCTTCCAGAGTATCTCATTATGGAATTACCGCCTTCTCACTCAGTACTTGAACTTTTGCTGAAAGCATTATTGATTTGTCTTATAAGGGATTTTATTGAAAGCTAAAGAAAATAGGACAGGATAAATGAACAAAGAAGGACTTTTTCTGTTGGGCCTTTTGTGGCCGACAATGGCAGGTATGTTTCACAACTCTCCAAGCCAGAAATAGATGACAAGGTGACAGCCAGGAGAAGACAGATTGACAGGACTGAGCATGTGCTGTATCCTCAATTCTCAGCTTGCTTTAACTGACAAAACAAACCTGTATGGTTACTTTGAGGCTTTTTGATTGCCTGATTTAATTGGCTACTTGATGATCTAAGCCAATCGGAGAAAGCCTTGAGGTACATCCTAAGAGCTGTGAGTAGCTCTTTAAAGTAATTCATGGCAAGGACATGAAAAAGTGGCAACCAAAAAGTTTGAAACAGATATAGTTTTTATTTCTTAAACTTTCCTTTTTAAAAGATGGAAGGAGCTCAAAACGTAGGAAGATAGTAAAGTTCGGAATTAGTTCAAAGAACTCCCTCAGAACTATGATATGGTCTAAGCGCCTCTGAGTTCATTACATTTCAGGGTGTTTTGGTATTTTTTGTAGGGCTGCAGCAGTTCAGCACTTCTGCTAGCTTCTAATCAGAGCAAAAATTCCCCCAAAATAAAATTACACAATCATTCAGGCTGCCAGCCTGAGAGATAGCAGTTGGATGTTTCTGTGCTATATGTGTTTATTATAATACACAGTTCTGAGATATCATTAACAACTGAAACGTGAAGCTATACAATCCATAAACACTCTTTCATGCAAAAAATAATATGGCGTATATAGGGAAGAATTTACGAATTGTAGGATAGTGTTTTTTAAGGCCAAAAAACCATAATATTTTGCAGAAAAAAGTACAGACCTTTGACAAAGGGATGTGCAAAACATACTGAAGTGAAATTAAAGGTCTTTTCAAAGTCCTTTAATATATTTTCTTGAGATCAAAATCAGTAGCCATACATTTTCAGATATGATAATGAATCACATGCTGCTGAATTAATGTGCGTCAGTTTCACATTTTCTGAATGAACCGATCAATGTCATATGAGGAAACCTGAGCCCAGTCGGAAGCGGGAATTTAAGCGGGAGAGCCCACTAGGGGGGATTTTTGATATATTATATTTTGAGAGGAGGAATTTATTCATTTCCTTGCTGACAAGAATGAGATTGTGGTTAATGGAACAGAGGGAAGAGTCATTAAACACATGAGAGGTAAACAGCCTTTACCTGCAGAAAGTAGGATGGACGCCCACGGGACCATTTTATCAAGCCATCATTGGGCAGTCAAGTCAGATGGCAGATCATACGCTGAGTTTTAATAAACAGGGCATCATGTGTCATTGCTGACAACGACGTCTGACACTCTCGCCTCTCCATGCTGAAAGTGCCCTTTGATTGAGCAAACAATGGGGCCATTTCTCTTTCGCTTAACTCAATTCATTCTCTTTTAACTGAAGCACAAGGCGTCTCAACTGGGCCTGCTTAGATATCCTGTATTTATACATATTTTAATTTTAAATGCACTTTATTTTTTAATAAACACAAGGGTTTTCAAAAAGGATTTAAAGAGCAAAAAGTCCTGATCACCCCTCAGAGATCCTGCTTTGCATCCGGTCAGTGTTCAGGCGAAATACAGATATTAAAACTGGCCTTAAAGACATTGCTACAACTTAAATCCAATTTATATTCCAAACAAGTTCATTACAGGCCCAAGAGCAGCATAGAGAGCCGCCAGAATGAAGTAAAAGCAGAAAAACTAATTTTGACATAAGTTGTATTTGGGTAATCCCAAGGAGAGGACAAAAGAGGCAGGGATGGAAATGATAGAGATTCTGTAATGAGCGATCTCATTTGTACCCAGCTTGGCACCCCGCTGTGTGCTAGGGGGCCAAATGGGCATAAAAGCAGCGTCAGCATGCAAATCAGCCAGCCTGCCACCTAAGTCATGATGGACCTGTGTTTTGATTAAAGAAAGTATGACAAAGTGAATGCTGCAATATAGACAATCTTAATTCCCGAGTTGGAAACCACCGGAATACAAATGAGTAATTTCTGAGACACAATGCTCCACTGTGGGACACCCAGTGTGGTTTCCCAGGTTTTGTGGTGGGGGCAGGGAAAAAAAGGTAATCACGCAAAACTCAAAGTCATTTGTATATAACAAAAGACCAGGGTTTATGTTCATATTGTTTATAGGAATGGTAACATGCAAATATCACTCTGGTGAAACTGGCAAACTTGGGTTTTGCTTGATTCTTAAAGCCAGTGATAAAAATATATTCAATTTAATTTTAATAAAAATATGTTTAACTTATAGTTAGAGCTAGTAAATGTCAGCCACCATATGTAACTTGATTTATGTATCCTCTATACAAAGAACATAGTTATAGATTTCAGTTATAACAGCTCATAATGGAATCAAGCAGATCATTGTATTTCAAGTCCATGTTGTCAGGAAATAATGTTACATGATCTGATATCATGTTATTTCAGTAAGCATGAAAAATATTTCACATATGATATCTGTAATTAATCCAGACTGTTCTGCCTGCTTATCGTATAAATGATTAGAATAGGTCACATTTAATGTTGTTTGTTATATTGTGTAGTGTCCTGCAATGGGCTGACCCCCCATCCTGGGTTGTTCCCCGCTCCGAACCCCCGTGACCCAGTAGGAGAAGCAGTTTGGAGAATGGATGGATGGATGGATATTGCATATTGTAATTGATGAAAAGTCAGGCCTGATTTGCTCAGACACCACATGCTAACAGTCAAAACCTTTCCTTTACAGAAATTTCACAGATTATCCCAAACAAAAAACAAACAAACACACAAAAACAAAACACAATTATTCACAAGGTTCACACTCTACTGGATAATTTTTGTATGCAGGTGAAAAAGCCACAAAGTCACACAACGATCTATATAAATGTTGGTACATCTAGCTGTTTTTGGAAAATAGTGAATAATGTGGAATCCTTTCCCTCCTTATTGCTCATAGGGGATAGCTGCAGTGAATTTCATTCTTTCTACCCTTTAAATGCAGACAGGTGACTACAGAATCATGATTCTATTCACAATCACATGTCCACTCTAGAAAACCATTTAAAATCTTAAAATACATTAGTTGTCTATATTTTATTTTTTTACTTGAAGTGAAAACGATTTTTCCCTCCACTCTTTTAAGAACACTTGTCATTTTCCACGCTTAATGCCGTACATTTGTTCTCTTGCAAATTCACATTTGCATATATTTTTAATGGAAGGATAATTACAATTAGCATCAAAATGCAGGAGGGCTAGAATCGCTTCATAGCCGCATGCATTTGTGGAGACTCATTGTGTCTATTCAAAGTCAATGATAAGAGTTTTATTGGCATCCATGGGCTCCCTTTGTATTGCTGGAGACAGATTTTAAAACCGTACTCAACACCTTTGTTTTGCAGGCTCTAATCACAATTTCCTTCCCTATTGTGTTTTCAAACTCCAAGATTTGAATAATATAGCTTAATTAATCCTGTCCACAGAAGGAACACTCTAGGGTGAAACAGACATCACCTTCCTGAAGCCTGCTTTTACAGCAATGTCCCAAATTGTATAGGACTGGGGCAGGCCCTGTTCACTTTCTCCTGTTGGCAGAGAATGATAGAAGTTGTCTAAGAAGGCAAAATACCCTAGTGCAGCTCACTTCTGACGTAACCGTGGGGAGAGTTACCGACTGAAATCGCCATGTTGGCATATCGCTATTGGACCATTAAGCGAGACCCTTAACCCTTAATTGCTCCAGGGGCTGTCAAACCAAGCTGTCTCCAAAAAAAGAGAAATTGGTTGCTTTGGTTAAAAGCGTCTGCTGAATAAATGTAGCAAAGCTATTTCAGGATGCTGAAGAGCCATCTTACCCATACCAAACATTTTTTATTGCATTCTAGTTTTCCAAGTTTCCTCACTTACTGGACAGACATTTCTAATAAAAGACAGCTTTCTAAGCATTACTCCAGAGGAATTGTCTCACCGCGGTTGAATATTGAATGCACGTTTCAATTATACCCTCAACAACGTTCAGACGTCTTCAAAGAAAGTGTCACCAGACCACTGTGTCAAGTCTATTGTTTTATTTACGAATAGCCGAAGCTCCTGGCCACACAATGTCATTTTTTTGCTGGGAGCACATGGAAATCAGTCTCAGGAAATGAGGACTATCACAGTTCCCTTTACGAGTTTTTAATAACTGAAATGAATGCAGTTCCATGTGGGTATTTTGGTTTAATTTGTTGCCTAGACTTTGTGAAGTCTTATGATTAATTATGAAAAACCAAAGTGCATGTTCAATGATTCGTCTGTCCGTTTATGTCTTGCTGAGTTTCAGCATTTCTGGAAATTTAATACACCTATTTGCCAAGTAAGTGAGGTTAGGGAATGATGAAAGACTGCCTGCGTTTCTCAGATTCCCCGTTTTTATCTCCATGTAACCTCTTTCGCTTCAGGTTTCCATCTGAACCATGCCTGTGCCTCATCATTTCCATTATTGCCCAGAGCTCGCTAAACCAGCATTGACCTCGCTGCCAAGGCAGCATTCCTGCATGCTCAGGAGCAATCGGCGAGGGCTGGTCAGCGGAAGACACGACACTTTAGGGCTCACAAGAAAGCAGGAGAAAGCAGAGCCACGTGGAAGCCCTCTGGAGTGCCTTATGTCTGTGGTTGGCCCCATGCTAACCAACACTTTTAGCATAATACAAAGCCAGCTGATTTGCCCAGTGGAAGTGGGTTTGTCAGGTGACAGAGCGTGAGGCACATTCATTCCCCAAGCTACAAAGTCGCTAAATAGCCAGTGACCTACATCTGCCTGTGCTGAATTGTACAGCACACTGTTGTTAATATTCCACTTCTGCACTTTTTTCAATACAGTGCTACATCTGATACTCTTTGCACATCCTTCTCCAATGCACCATATATTTATTGCATGTTTGTTGTCATGTGTGGCACTGCTATTTTTCTTATATTGCTCTGCTGTTTATCCTGTATTTCTTTATTGTTTTTCCTCTATTGCACTGCTGCATTGTCCTGTATTACACTGCTGTTGTCTTGTATTGCACTACTATTATTCTTATATCGCACAGCTGTTTCTTCTATTGCACTAATGTGTTTCTTGTATTACACTGCAATTTGTCCTATGTTGCATTGTTGCTGTCTTGCATTGCACTGCTGCTTGATCTGTATTGCATTGCTGCCTGTTCTATAGTGCACTGCTACTTATTTTGTATTGAACTGCAGTTGTCTTGTATGTCACCACTGTTGTCTTGCATTGCACTGCTGTATTGCCTGGACATGCTGATGAATATCCCATAACACTGAAATATGGTGCTTATGCACACAAATATTTCCATATATATTTCTTTCTTTCTTGAAAAATGCCTGAAGATCATACTTAAGGTCAGTATTAAAGAGTAAAGACAGAATACGAAAGCAGAGGACTGCGTGAGTTACTGGCTTAACTGTACAGGAAGTTATATCCCATTTATTAAATATCACTGCGGTGCTATTTTTTTGTGGGAGAGAGATGAATTGAGCTGATATTTACACTGTGCCCTAATGGCAGGCATTGGGATTTTACATTGGCCTTGATGTCAATGGAGAGACGGAGAAGAATCTCAGAAGCCAGAGCGTTATGGAAACTTCTGCAGTTTACGGATCATCCTGTAGATTTAAGTAGCACGACTGACAACATGGGGAGAGCAGCTGCTTGAAATTCCTGGGTCTATGACAGATAATTGCTATGGTGATTACAAGATACTTATTTTATCTTCCAAAGGGATCCATACTTCTTTCTGTTGCTTTAAATTGTTCACAAATGCCCCAAATGTAATGTGTGTTGTTTTGTGCATCTAACGAGGAAAGACAGTTTCAAGACAGATGGACATTACGCCTATATCAGCATATCCATACCGGCCATGAAACTTGATTACAGCACGTATACAGTAAATATGTCTCGGTCAAGTACAAAAGCACTAAGCATTCTTGTATGGTGGATGTACTGCATTTATTTGTATGCACAACAGAGAGATGCAGAAAGTTCCTGAACCACAGCTGAAATGATTCTTGACCCTTTGTTCTTAGAACTGTGAGTTCAGTGTGGACTGAAGGTCGCCAGTGGGGCCCCACAGAAGGTGTTATCAGCGCTGCTTGCCTTTTGTTGTTTGTTTTTTGATTCATGGTTCGTGCAGCTTAATGCCTTTTGAGTGGAGTGAACCATGCCGTCGTCTTATCTCAAGAGGGCGTGTCTGCCAGGACTCCTGAGTGGAGAGTCATTAACTGGCACCTGAATCCGCGTGTAAAGGGAGAAGTGAATGTCTGTGAAACACCTCGGAGGAGGATGAGTTATTTTGTTGTTTTTTTTTTTGTTGCAGAAAATAAGGGCTGATTGAGTGGGGTCTTATTAGAAGGTACCTATTATTAGGTGTCCAGGAACTGTGGAACTTAATGTCCCATTGTTTTATGGCAATGCCAGCAGGACTGATGCTCCTTTATAGAGATGGACTGGCTGCAATGTCTCTCCCTATAGCTGCAAGGACTTTGATCTGCTACCTTTGCCATAGCACAAAGCTTTGGGGGACACTGTTTTGTTTTTCTTCTGTGGAGACAGTTGGAGAGCTCATACACCTGAGCTGTGCTTGAGAATCCCAGCCTTCGGCATCCAGTTCTCGCTGGCGTGCTCCTTGATGCCAGGGGAAGCCGTCTGCTGTCCGTGGTCCTGGATGGTCCCCTTGTTAGATGCCGTGCCAGAAGTGCTTCTTTCCAGCTGACCTCACCCTGCTCCTTCAATGGTGGGGGTCACCTCATGGTATCAGACAGGATGTCACTCTCCAACCTCTTATTCAAACAGACAGTGGGAGCCAGAACTGCAATAGCACATTGTTCTAAAGAGAAAAGGAGGGGGATGTAATCAACTAAAAGGGCTGCGGATGCTTGAAGGATCCATAAGTGAAGCCTGCTGACATCTTAAAAAAATAAATGGGAGAAAAGGGAAGTCATGAGGAGGGTGGTAATGAACATCTTCCAGAGGGAAACCTGACAGTGAGGCTGCCGATTCCAGTGAAATCACTGCGGAGTCTCTGTCAGGGAGCAAGATAAACAGGAGTTATCAGAAAGACAAAATTGCTCTCAGATATTAGAGTGGGCTGAGGTGGTTACACACGCGTCTCTGCCCCCGGGGTCTGAAGTGTCTTCGTTGTGAAATCAACTCGTTCTGAGCCGCAGCTTCCTTGGCAAGCCAGGAGATGCTGTAATCATGAGGGGAACCGAACTTCCTGTGCTAAAGGGTACAAACGCCAGACCTCATCAGGGCCCGCTCTGCTGCGGGCGCCGTCTTCCTGTGGGCCGACCATCAACACGCTCTAATGTAATTGTTTGCGCTTCTGCTAGGTTCAGGATTTTAGTGTTTGTTCCTGCTGTAGAGGTATAATTAGATTTGTGTCACAAATTTGATAATACAGTACAGTGAAAGCTAAACTGAAAATGTTCTGCCTTCCATCTCACTGAAATTTTTCTGGATATCCAGGCATCCATCTTCTAACCACCTTGCCAGTGGTGCTGACAAAATCTGGATAGATTATGTGTGATTTTTATGTGATCGTAAACAGTCCCCCGATAATACAAGCACATTAGAAATCATTACTCAGGACATTCCATCATAATCACCAGTATGTAAGTAAGAAGTGGAACTGTTGTTTAAGCTATTTTTTCCATTTATTTATCTCTGAATTCCCATGAAATATGTTGTCTTATTAACATTGCTACTCGTTAATTTAAATTACACTGTATATAAAGGTTACGATCTGCATAAAAACATTTGATCAAGAGACAATAACCATCCCATTCTCAGTGGCCATGTGGTACCACAGCAAGGGACTGAATTCCCCCCCTCCCCCCAGCAAACATCACTGCCCAATTTCTCTTGGTCTCCTTGCACTGGGTGGGGGCGGGGGGCTGAGCCAGCAAGCACCCCCTCAATAGATCGGAGCCCTAAGTGACGGTGCCTGACCATTTCAAAGACATAACAAGGAATCGTCACCTGAGTGGTATCTACATTGTCAATATTGGGGCAAAATTATCAGTGATCCATTATTTGAAAACAACTCCTGAGTCAGAGCCTATCTGCACTGGTTTAAGTGCTGCAGCCTGAACTGTTCAGCACATGTATGTTTGGGGGAAGGTACTATTTTTTCAGTGGATGAGCTGATGGTCTCTAAAAGACGTAAATGTCCTCTGCTCAGTTGATGGACAAACTGTCTACCCGGGTAGCAGTGTAATTATGTGGGCAGGAAGCCCAGTATCTACACAGTTGGGAAAGAGAAGGACATGAATGCTGATTATGCTCTTCACCGACGTCATAGGTCCATGTAGCTGAGTTCTTCGCAAAGCTTCATTTAAACATGAGTAGCTGAAACTGAGTTGAACTCGGACCTCTTGGCCCTTCAGTCACTGGTCTCTTTGCTATATGTAATAACACCTCATTAAACTTTTTGGTTAGGATTGCACACAGGACAACATTTTATCTTCTGTACATAAAGACTAAAAAAATACATATTGTTAAAAAAAAGAACAGAAAAATATGCTGCGTACTTGTTTCAATTTAAATTAGCTTTTAAAATTGATCCAGACCACGGGGGAAAAAATCCATTCTGTTTACTCTGCAGAGCTGTAGAAAGCAGGGCACAGTGTGGCAGCGAGGCTGGTCGGGGACCTGCTTGCTGCCCATTAGCATCTGCGATGTCTTCTCAGGTGTCTAATCAACAACTGCTCACACCTTGGGCTCCGAGATGCTGGGTGGACAGACGAGAGCCTCCACTTTAGGATTGAACAGCTTCAAATAAAACATCTGACGGCGTCTCAACAAGGTTCCGGATCAGCTGCTGAGGCAAATTCCCTCAACTGCATTCAAGTCATCACCCATATAGGAGGTTTATGTCAAAAATCTGGGAGACAAAATATATCTATATCTGAATGACAGGGGGCATGGCAGAGATGGCAAAGATGGCAGAGACGGCAGAGACCGACCGAGCAGCACGCTGCCACTGCAGAGGTCAGTGCACTCCTGTGTTCCTGCTATTAAAAAAGTCACCACAGGACTCCTGTACTTCATTCTGACATTTTACTAAATAGAGTGCTTCTTAGGAAAGATATGCAATTTCTTTGCTCAACAACAGCAAAAAGCACAGGAAAACGCATATATTTCCTCAGATTAAATGAGTTTCTGTAACCACTGGTCTTTTCAGAGAGAAGAATGTCGAGTTTAATGCAATTATAAATAAATGTAGTGTCAACATCAACACAAAAATAAAATCTATCAACAGGATCTGTTCTGATTTGTATGCACTAATTAAGTCTTCTCATCCTGTTCTTCCATTCTTACCATGTTAGATTAATGTTTTGTGTTCTATACTTGTGGTCTCACAAAGACTAAACAGTAGTGTACAGTATGGCTCAGTGGGTTAGGTCTCGGAAAGTTGCTGGTTTGAATCTCATACAAGTGGTTGACCTAGTGCTTGTGTAGCACTCACATGGAGTTATATACTGTACCAATGGGTGATTACCAAGGTAATGACTAATTTGGGCTAGAATCAGAAGATTAAGTACGACTCTTAGAGCTTGGGTACATGAATGGCAGAGAAACCAGACAAACACAGTTGTGTGGCTTAAAAGTACTTTAGTGAGAATAAGCCTTTTAAAAGAAATTTTGTAACCAACAATTGATTACAACAGATTTTAACTGAAATTCAAGCATAAAAGAAAAAATTCCCCCCAAAGTAGCAAAAGAAAATAGAA
Organism: Pollimyrus isidori; assembly: GCA_019775955.2. NCBI lineage: Eukaryota > Metazoa > Chordata > Actinopteri > Osteoglossiformes > Mormyridae > Pollimyrus > Pollimyrus isidori. The sequence continues at coordinate 13,711,540 of JABFDZ020000050.1, read as the reverse complement.
TAAAATAAAATTGTGCACAAGTAAAAGAATTAGTTTTTTTTTTTAGTCCAATTGGTACCGGTGGGGCCCTTGACAACGGGTGTATTGCAACAGAGTCCATCAAATGAGGAGTGTGTGTGTGTGATTGTCTGTCCTGCCGCACTACTTGTACAGTGGAGGATTGTAGTCCATCAGTGTGCAGGTGAGTGTACATGTATGTCGTCTCCTAGGATCTCGGGTTGGCTCAACATCCAGCTAACACTGGAATACACTGGGATCTGAACCGCTGACCTGGTCCTTGGACTCGTCCCATACAAGAACCTGACCGCTATCGAGTGGATGCTCAGCGTTTGCGTGACGCCACAGCTTGGTAAACTCTCCGTTTTTTTGCTCGATAACAAAGTTTTAGCCCGCCTGCTCTGATCCGACTGTAGAAGAGAGAGACTGAAAACTTGGGAGCTGGTACTAAGGAGGGACAAGGGCTGCCTAGAGCTTCACCGATTGGCTGACACGCGAGGAGTGGAGTAACGCAATAGGCTCTCATCAGAGCTCATCAACCCGGAGAAACTTAACCCTTGCTCAACCAAAACAAATATATAAATCTGTGTCCCTGTTTAAATAAATATACAGATTTAGTTCCACTTTCATTAAACAAGGACAGTAACAACAGAAACAATGAACATAAAATGTTTTACTTTTCGTGATGATTTTAGGAACTGGATTACACTTGGATCGCAAGCTTCACTCTGAGCTGTATATTTGAGTGTGCGTGTCTGAAAGCAAAGCATGATGGGATACGCAAAAAGAAGCATTCCTTTGTACCTGTGCTTGTGCTAATGGCCAATAAATAACCTGCTTCCAGGAACTTAAGTGTGCATCTATGCCCAAGTGGTCATTCCATTCACACTCAGTTTCTGAAGGTGGACGCGTGTGATCTCATGCTGGTCTGCCGTACCCTGCAGTACTCAGCAATCTTATTTTATTATTTGATTTTTGCGTCGAAAGGATTTATAAGGTCTAATTAGTTTAGTCTCTTTGACTCATTTGGCCAACACTTGATGCAGTAATTTTATAAGAGTCTAATAATATATAACTGGGGGTGGGTTCAAGCTGAGAGCAGCTCAGCGGTGGGAGAATTGCTTTGTTAAATTATAACCATTTTGATTTGCTGAGATTGAAAAGTGGCCGCCGAGTACAGCGTCTATTTGACCCCTTCCTGGGATAGATCTGCTCTGCACACAATCTCTGTACTGCCCTCGAACTCAAAAAGGACTCACATTGAATTTGTTTGCACCAAATGTATCATATATTCATACAATAACTTCCTGTCCGGCCTGTTACTGGCGAGGCAGGGAGCAGGACAGCATCCCACAGCCGTCGCTCTGGCTGTGACATTAAACTCCCAGTGAGGCTCCTCGCTTTTCCCAACTTCTGTCCCTCAAGCAGCATCCAGGCCCCTCAATTAAGCGGTTAAAGGATTCACCATGCAGTAGTTCCACAAGGCACAGCGTCGCACGGGGGGTGTCATGGTGGTGCACTGCTTAGCACTGTCGCCTCACACCAGTGGGTCCAGGGCTTATGTCCCCACCATGCATGTTCTGCCCACACTGTTGTGCAGTTTTCTCCAGCACCCCCCCCCTCCCCCCCCACCCCAGTCCAAAAACATGCTGAGGTTAATTGGGGTT
>JABFDZ020000050.1:13698571-13709700 GCA_019775955.2 Pollimyrus isidori | reverse complement strand
ATATATATATATATGAGTTAGCTAATTATTTAAGACAGAGAACAAACAGGAACATCCCCTGTCATGGCAGACGGATGGCACTGTGATGCTGAATGTGTCCCACTGTGTTGTGGTATTTATCCAGAGCCTCACAAGAAAGATGACCCCTTTCCCCCGCCTAGCTTGCTATTTGCCAACCTGTTTGGGTCTTTCCTGAGATTTCCCCTGCATAAAAGATGAAAGTATACCTTAGACCACTACATCAACAGAAATGTCCCACTGCCTCATGGGATACATGCCACCAAAGTGGGGCAGCCACAGAGAACATTTAGGCTGTCGCTGGACATTTACTTGATACTGTTCTTGGAGACACTGACATTGGAGTGAAGAATTCTGGGTATTTGAATTGTTAGTTGACGGGAGCATGATGGCAGTGACAAGGACAGAAAATCCAGACGGTGGACACATGTACGCATACAAATCAGTTCTGGAATGTAATAAACGTAATTTCTGCTCGCGCTCCGTGCTGTTAGTACAACCTGCACTGGTGGCTCTCATCTGCATGGTCCTGTGAATGAGATGCTCTTTGCCCCCACACGCACAGTGACTAATTATCTGCTGAAACATTGTATTAGTTGCTTGATTACCAGCCTACTCAACGGCTAATTACAAGCTTTGCTCTTTTCGACCTCTGCCAGCATGACACATTGCTTTCAGCTCCATCATCATCATCTTCTTCATCTTCCTCTCCCTCCCGCTCAACTTATGAGGTCCTTCATGCAATGTGGGCTGCCTTTCTGCTGCCTAACCACACCTCTGGTTCCTATATGGACCCCCCATCCCCCCTACCCCGTTCCCCGCACCCCGCAGAAGGCTGCAAGCAAACAATTAGCATCGGTAAACAAGCTACGCACATCAGCATCTGTTTTCTGTGACTGCTGTGTCAGCTATGATCCACAATGATGGGAGCGTGAAAGTATATACCCCATAGCAAGACGAAGGCAGTGCCATTCACAACCCGGGCGATTCTATAAGCTGGGTACAACAGGGTAGCCAGAAACCAGCAGCCAGTAGTACATTTATGGAGCTTTTTTCTCAGATATAAAAAAGGAAAAATAATTCCACAAGCCAAGGCCTGTTCCCTTTTTAAAACGCTAAGTATTATGATTTCAAGATCAAATGACTGAAACAGTGATAAGACATGTAGAAAAAGTGTGCACCAGTTTCAACAGAAGAATATATTATAGCATGAAGCTACTCAGATGACTAAACAAACCAACCAATGAAACAAAAGCTGGATTCATTTTTTCTGAATTTTATTTCCAGACACAATATGTGGCTTAGCAGTGGATACCAGTAGATAACCAAGGAGAGTTTTATCACAGTTTTGTGAAATTAACAACCAACAAAACGGACATACAAACATAATATGTTGTAATAAAATGCCCGTGAAAAGATGCATACAGGAACTATATACATCGAAACCACTTTACAGATATATTTCCACAAATCTCAAGTACAAAAAGGAGAAGATGAAGAGAAGCACAGTGACCTGGTGGCAGCACTGGACCAGGTGCCGCACAGACCAACACATGTTCTGTCTTTAATGCTGAGCAGTAAAAGGGGAACGGTAATGTAATAAAGGCCCATTTGCATCAATGAGTAATGAAAAGGGCACTTTCCAGTAATATTCAGTAAACATTCTAATCATCCAGCCATCAGATGAATAATCTGATTGATTTGGAGTATAATGTGCATTTTATCAATGCTGCAATAATGACAAAAACATTAACAAGAAGAAGATGAATAATAAAGTAATGAATAATCAGTTATTAGTTCATTTCATTTTCTATAGCTGCTTATCTATAGTGTTGCGGTAAGAACCATGGATGAGATGCCTGTTCTCTGCTGTATCACACAGTCATGCAGGAGTTTATATATGTAGATTTACTTGTGAGCAGCATAAGCAGACATTGTGATGTGGCAGCCCAGTAGCTCCTCAAGAATGCAGGCACCTAAGCTGCCTGTATGTGGAGGACCTAAATGCCCGTTAGATATGCTTCTCCCAGTCTTATGCACTAGGCATGAATTTCACCCATTCGAAAAATTTCTGAGTATTGGAAGGGAAGATGGTTCAGAATATGCATAGATATAGGAAGCTTTTTGTACTATGAGGTTCTGTAATTTGATTTTATGTAATTTCTGTTTCATTGCTGTCTTTAGTCCATTATGCATTGCTGTGGGTTTGTAAAATTGTGCAAGTGTGAGAGTTTGATCATGGCTTTGTTTGTGGTACATCAATACAATTTTAAGATTAAAAATTTTTGCTTGTTTGTTTTGCATTTCACTGGCAAACGTATAAAGGTACAAAATGTGTGTTGGCATTATCTTTTTTTTTATATAATTGAACCGTGGATGTACTGATGGCCAAGAGGGGTACCGACATGAAGGAGTGCTGTGGTATGGTATAGCAGCATGTCCATTCTGTCCTCAGCCTGCACGGCTCATCAATCTATTCACATCCAAAGCAGCTGTGAGATTCCGGCTATAGTACGTGGTTGATGCAGATGACATGACCTACAGGTTACACCTGCAGGATACAGCAGATGCTATCAGCAGAAAGATGTGCCTAGACTACTAAACAACACAAACAAATAATATATCTTCTAGTGGAAAGAAACAGAAACAAATACACATTAACTTCAACACCTTATGTAAAGATTCACTATAATTGATACAGAGCTTAAAATCAATGGTTTGGTTTGAATGATTGTTGATGGAATCTAGATTCCTGACAGATTATAGAACTAATCTCGTTGGTTTCTGCTGCTTGTGTGGCACAGTGAAACGTCATGCTGATCATACTGATGATTAACCATAGCTGGAGAGAGAGAGGAACCTGAATACGGAAAAGAAAAATAACGCGGGCAAAGTGGAGCGGCAATCTTGCCGCACATGTGGCTTAGCGGGAAGCGACGGCGGGTTTTTGAGAAAGACAAGAATGGCCAGAATGGTAACTGAGTGGTAAGGGAGAATAAGACTTTTCAACGAGCTCTCAGCATCCACGGGAGAGCCAGTGTGCAGCCGCCCAGCATCGGGCAGTCCAGTGATATTTCCCATCAAGGCTGTCAGTCACTCTCACAGCTGGGACCTGCGGCAGACCTGGAGCCTCATTACCCCCGGGTCACACATCTTATTTATGTTAGCGGCTACGCTTATAGCTACAGCGAACAGCAGTCAGAGGGATTTTACTGTGGCTTTTCTGTCATGTTAGCCCAATTAAACTAAATAGGATACTATTATTAGACAACAATGTATATTAACACACAAAGAATGGAATTACCCATATTCAGCACTTTATGTAAGATTAGCCTCGAGCTATGCTGCGTACAAATGTCAGCAGGGTAGCAGCTGCTATAAGATACTAATTCCCTGTAACGTGTATCATATAATTATACAAATGTGCCAATGTGTCAAATGAGCCAATTCGGCGATGCTGCTCTAAGTGTTTTTCTGACATCATGAAAATCGTGATAAACATAAGCACTTGCACACAGCCAAGAGCCACACGGCCACGCTTAATACAGAGGGGAGAGCTTTTTTGCAGATGCATTTTCCCTGAATAATTGGAAGGAGATCTTGGCAAAGTTTTGACGTGGACGTAGAATCCTAAAGGCAACCTAGATAGCACCTAGTACACACACACACACACATGCATGCACATGTCGGGTAAACATATCCTTTTGGGGACCACTCATTCATTTCTATGGGAAAAATGTTAATGCTAGCTATGACAACCTTATCCCCCACCAAGCCCTAACCATCACCATAAGTAACCAGTTTTTGCATTTTTAGTTTTCTCATTGCAGTCACAGATTTTTTAATTACAGGCAAATAGAGTTTTTGCCTTATGGGGACTAGGAAAGATTTTGTTCTGGAACATTGTGTCCCCATAAAGTAAGGCACACACGCTCACACACGCACACACACACACAAACACACACACACATCTAATCGTTGCAGAGACAAACAAAGAAGCCGAGGAAACAGGTTGGTGTGGGGCTCAACAAGTGAGGCGTCTGTACCTGTGTTCGGAACTTTATTGGTTCGAGCCTCTTCATTGAACCCTTGAATGAGGCCCTTAATCATCTCCCAAAATGGTCTAGGGGTTCAGGATCAATAGCCCAACTGTGTGTTAGACCCTGATCTTCTGTACATGTGTGCATGTACTGTACTGTACGTGTGAACCTAAACAGTAAACCGCCCATGATTGGACCAATAACATAAGGATTGTGTTACCATAATATCAGTGGTGAGTACTGGCTGTTATTAAGTGCCAAATGAAAGAAGTAAAAAAGAGTCTTAAACCTGCTCCCATAAAGGCCATGTGTTACCTAGGAAATGACCTCATTTATAACACTACATGTGACATATAGTTATTACAGCACAATTACTTGTGTACTCTAAGTGATTAAGGTACTGAACCTGAGACCAATTATTATTGAGCTGTAACAAATGGCTGGCCGGGTCTGTTTATGCGACAATGTGAATCAAAGCAGTTCATTAGCATTTCCCAGATGGGGGGGGGGTGTTCTCTGCTGCCAGGGGGTGCAGCAAACTGGTTGATACCTGTGCAATTCCACTGTTTACCATAAAGGATAACGAATCCACTATTTTAGGGGTCTCCTCTCTCGGGCATCAACTTCTGAACGCATTCCCTCACTGGAAGAAGCTCCTTATAATCCAGAGGTGACTGCAGCAGAACCTCGCATACTGTCAGAAAAGCTTCACCTGAAGCAGAAAGCCCTTCCACTGAAGGACACACTCAGCGACACCATCATAAAAGAGCTGCTAATGTACAGCTGTGAGTCAGACCTCCCCAGACAATCCACACAGACCGGGACCATGCAGCCTGCTGCTGTCAGAGCCATCAGCTACCCTTGGCTTCAACCCGTCACCCTTTATTAATGCATTACTCAATTTTCTGATGGGTAGGACTCAAAACCTCCCAAAGTCCTGTAGATGGGTCTCCTTTGGGTGACATGCCAAGGCTTAACAGGGAGGATACAGATGTCCATACTGACTCCATAATTGTCTTTGTGGTGAAAAAAAAAAACACGTTTCGGTTAATATCTATGTCAGGGTTACCATGTCATGCATGAACAGCCAAGAACCAGCATCATGTGAGATTGGGTGTTCCTGACATGAACTGTACTTGGTCTGCCCTCAACTGCCTGCCCTCCTCCCAGTGCCCAGTCTGCAGTCAGTGGGACATGACGATTACCCAGTAATCCCAAAACTTTTAGCGCACATTTGAACCAAAGAAAATCTTTCTGAAAAGGCAGTAGAAACTGTAGAATTTTATCATCATCATCATCATCATCATCATCATCAATTCACTTCTCTTGGTGAGGGCTGTGGTGGCAGCATTCTAAGATATTCAGACCAGAAAAACAATTTTATTTATCTAGCGCATTTGCACAACACTACATTGTCTCAAAACACTTTATTATCCCCGCCCAAAGCTTCCAGTGAGCAAGCCAGAGGGGACAGTGGCAAGAGAAAACTCCCTAGAAACCTTGAAGGAACCAGACTCAAAGGGGGAGCCCATATTCCAGGGGCTGGCAGAGGAAGTCAGATGAACAAGATTTCAAAATCCTAATTTACCCTGTCCAAATCAGGCCAGGCCTTTCACATCCAGAGACTTTCATTTTTCTTGCTACCCTTCAGGAGAGTCTTCCACAGCCTTCCACCACAAACCTGTTCCCTACGGAAGACTCTGGTCTGTGCATCATTGAAGCAACAAGCCAAATCATCACGCTATGGTCACAATCCTCGGCAAAGTACCTTCAACGTGTACAACATATACATGGAATATATTCAGCAACATGGGTAGAACACGGGCACAGTGGGTACCCCTACAGCCACACACCACTGGGGTCAGGACTCAGATGTATTCATATTTGTTTTCACATCGTCTGTTTTGTGTGGGCCTCCTCTGTGTATCGCAGCTCCCTCCTGAAATCAGAGGTCTCTGAATTGCACAGTATGTGCCCTGTGATGGACTGGCATCCCATCCAGGGCGACCTCTTCTAGATGGATAGGTAAGGCAATTTTAAGAATGTACATACTGTAAGGTGTGTATCAATGAATAGGCAAGACTCTAGAATATCCACAATCCCTGACTGCCATTAAGGAAAAGTCGCCCTTCTGAAAGACCGTCCTTTAAGTAGAGGGAACAGAAGCAAACAATAAATCCGACGGCATGAGGACGTCAGTGTTGTCCATTTACGTGCCACCACCGCTTATCTATGCTTATCTAGGCCCTGGTCCTGCTGTTTAAAGCTGGGTCTGTGGGCAGAAGTGATCACAGCCACTTTCCAAGGCCACGCCTTCACACATTACACCCAAGTGCCCACAGATGAAACCCAATATGCCCATTTCTTCTGATATTTGGGCCGTGAGACTTTGTCTTGAGAACAAAAGAACAATCAGGAGCAGAATAGGAGGGTGGGAGAGTACAAGACGGAAATGATATGATTTCCAGAAAAGATATAACGGTCACTGCTTTCCGATGAATCTTCCCATGCCCTGAGGTGGCACATTCAGAAGGGATATCAAGACCTTGCCACCGGGCACTTGGTGAGCTATCAAAACCTGCACTTCCCCAAGAGTTTGATTGGTATTCATGGACTTGGTTTATCAAGCTAGTACCGGGAAAATTCAGGGTAGTATCTTAAAGCACTTATGTAAGTCGCTCTGGTTAAGGGCGTCTGCCAAATGCTGTAAATGTAAATGTAAATGTAAAACGGCGTTACCATCACCACCCATTACACCAGAGATGTAAACTCATGAGTCAGTCGTTTGACAGACTTACGCTATTTTGAGGGGGGGGGGGCTTACAATGACCCTTTCTGTAGGTATTTGCTACCAGCCCCCCCCACCGACATTTCAAAGTAAAATTCTCATACAGCAAATGAGGCTGTTACCAGGGCTTTCAAAGTATCATCCAGTCAAGCCTGATCATTACGATAAGCAGGAGACAACCGTCAACTATAGAAACAATGGATATTATATAAATATCGGTTATTTCGATAATATATTCTTGTTAGACTTAATCGAATTATGCAAAAAGTGATGAAATTAAGGATAATAATAATACTAGTGAAAAGTGAGGTAGAGTGGCTCACATGCACACACCCCAGGCGTGTTTTGGTGTCCTACTGTAGTCTGGGACCCCGCTCAGGATGTACAACTGCCAGGAAAATGATAAATGGAAACCAAGCAATCCTGATCAGGATACCTGGCTATATACTGTAGTAGATGGGTGGAATATACAGAATACGCACACAAACGATTTTAACGGATTGCAACCGCTGAGTTCACCACCTATTGTATTAATATCAGGCTTGTTTTTGGCATGTTTTCTTTCCCTTTAAAAAGACTACCTTATTATAACAATTATTAACAGTGCTTTCCGGTAATTACTGTCAGAAGGCACTATTACTGGTAAAAGAAACTACGGTTGTTAGAATACTGTGAATGCAGCATGACGTGAATTGTAGTCTAAAATATACAACAATACCGCATCACTTACATCCCATAAAGTTATATAATAATCAAACAATATTATGCACCCAAGAAGTATTTCTGTAACCTAATTGACTGAATTCACCTGTGCACCTGCCAGCACTAACTTCGCTTTACTATAGGGCGGCAGTGTATTTCGCCGCACGCAATATGTCTGCGGCTCCTTACAGACGCTGAACCCAGAGTTTCCCCGCTGCTACGCAAATAATGCGGGAACAATGCTCGGTTAATACGAACAGTTGGAGCAGGTTTGCGTTTCGGCAAGGATCCTGAACGTCGCGTCCTGGCTAGGAAAGCGGAGAGGGAAGCGGTGTGCAGGACGTGCCGGCATTTATAATTCGCCTGATTTAATACGCCGCATAGTTTCTAATTAACACGTATTATCTGATAAGAGCATTAGGAATGCGTCAGATCCAGGGTTAAAAAGCATAAGACTGAGCCCTCTTTTCTTTCTATGGTTTGTGCCCAATAAAGAAAAAAAAAAACAAAAACAAAAAGAATCAGCTTTCCGGCTGTGTTTTAGATAGAGTTGCCAGTTTGGGTCAGCTTGTTGGAATGAGATTTTCAGTTCGAGCACACACATGCACAGGCATTTACACGTCACAATTTTATTACCTTGTAAGTAGTCTGTAGGATTTATAATGGAATAATATAGATTTGCTGGAAGATTTCCTGTGAGTGTCACGCCAGATGCGAGAGAGTTGGCGACCGAGTAAATGCGATTGCGGCAGCAAAGCAGCGTTGTCTCTTTAATTTCCCAGCAGCGATGTACAAATTTAAATGATCTAGGCTTTATTTGTATTTAATACCGCAGACGCTGTTACCGCATCATTGTTTTGCCACGTATCGCATACGAAAGTGGATTCTGAAGGAAATGAAATCGACTGAACTATGTTATTAATCCAGTTATTACTAATGCACTTCATGGTAATAATAGAACATAATCAACAGTTTAATCTGACAGAATTTTAAAAATCTGTCTGAATTAGAAAACATTTTACAATTACGAGTGTATCATTGGTATCTATTGCCTTTGTGTGTGTGTGTGTGAAAGAGAGAGAGAGAGAGAGAGAGAGAGAGAGAGAGAGAGAGAGAATTCTAAATTTAAATCATACTTTAAATTAATGCTGTTACTAGTAGTAGGAAGGTTAGGCTGTCATTATACAAATCTTAAATGGTGTTTGTAAAAATATACTTGTGTATAGGGTATGTGTAGAATTACATCACTCCTCAGATAAAACTCATTAGAATTAAGTAACATGATTAAAAACAGACTAGTACAAAGAAATAAGTACACTTAATTGACAAAGCTTCTGTACCTTGAATACTCTGCTGTTGCTTGTATATCACGTTTCCTCATATTTGAGGAAAAAGACAACTTCTACAATTTAAATGAACAGTCTGGCTGTACTGTAGACTGTCTTCATCTTCAAAAGACAGACAGCACTTGATACCAGGCTCGCCAGACATCCTTTACAAGTTTGCAGATTCCATCGCTACATGCTGAAGTCAGAGAGTTGAGTTCGAGGTGCTTTCAGGTTTCACTCATCAGATCAGAACTTCCCTTGTGATGTAACATTCAAAACTTTATTGATGACAACAGATTTCTGACTGAGCTGGGTAATTTTCAGTCTCTTCAACAGCACTGCTGGGACATCCGTCAGGTGAATTGCATGGAGAAAGATGTTATCAAGGAGGCTTTGGACAATGAACAATGTGATTGATATTTTAACTACTGTATGTTGCATACATGTCTTAGACAGTCAATTATATGTATGCTTTTCCTATTGGTGTAACACTATGTTTTGTGCCAGCTTAGCCACCACAAAACCTCTCCGAATATCACCCCATGATTCTCGCCAAACACCTGCTCCTCATGTGGCTAATCAATACTTCATTGACATTTTAAGCTAGCTACTAGTGACTTGGTTGCAGAGGTACCATGGGGGGAGAAGGGGGGTGGGGGATAAGGATGAATCCAACGGCCCCTGAGTGACGGGGGCCCTTAAAAAAATTGAAACATAATTGGATTGTTCTCGGTTGGGGGCCCAATGTGATATTGCTGTGAAATGTAATGAATACATTGATGGCTGAGGGCCCCTTAGGGGATATCTGGGAACTGAAACAGTGCCACTCCAGCCTCTAACAAGACATGAGTAACACTTTGGAGGACAGGAGAAGTTCCTGTTTGTTTTTATTGTGTTAGTCTAAATTTGCATGCACTGTAATGTAAAATTGTGTTTTTTTTTGTTTTGTTTTGAGTATATATACAGAATGCTTACTACTCAGGTAAACGGCTTTAAACATCTCCTTGGACTGTCTAAGACTTTTGCACCGTATGGTGTATGTTCAAATCTCAGAGCGGGCTTCTGAGACCCAAGGAAAAAAGTATCCTTCAATTTTAGGTTATTTGTCTTTGGAGGAAATAAGACATCTTACAATTTAGATTTTTTCAAATCTATTTTTATTGTTAATTTCACAGCATGTTCTCTTTAGCATACAACAGGAATAAATATGTTTCCTAACATCAGTGAAAAGAGAGATGCAAAAATAAAATGTCCACTACAATGGACATAAATGAATGGGTTGGGTCTCAGGGGGATATGCTTGAGTTTGGTATTCAACATGACAGTTTGACATGTCCTCTGTGAAGCGTCTAGCTCTGAATACCTATTAATTAGCTTTATCAATGGTCTGCACCTTTCTGAAAGCCTGCTAAGGACACGCATGATGTGGTATTAGGGTTACGAATGTCAGTTAGCGAATGCTAATTAGCAGCGTAGCGCACACACCAGCACATGCTCTGCTTTTGTCTGTCACATCTTTAAAGAGCCTCTGGAGATGCAGGTCATTAACACGTGTGCGGCATCGCTCTTCCCTGCCGTTGTTTGGCTACCGAGCACTTAGAAGCTGACACCAGCCCTGGCCGGTTCCTCTTCCATCTCTAAAACCTGAAGCACCGCTGCCTGCGTGCTTCATGCTGAGGCTGGGGTCAAACTCTTTAGCTTCCCTAGCTGAGAGGGGCATTCAGAGATAAATAACTGAGTCAGGGCTTGGGCCTCTGCACTTGACTTCAGTGGTGCGGAAAGAGAAGACTGCGAGGTGAGGGAGGGGCTGAACTGTATTGGTGACGGCACTGTTCCCCTCTGCATGCCACACAGCGCCCCCATAGGCCACATGACATGCCGTGTGTATTTTTCTACCATCGATAAAAGTATATAATTTAATTTAACAAATACTTATAGGCTGATGACAATAATAACAACCCATTAACATAACTTTCATGTTTATTTTATATTATTCATTTGTGCATACGCTGTACTTTTATGTGTTGTACTTATTTTTTTAGTCCTTTTATTCTCATATTTACAATGGTACTTTGGTTCTGGAACTTAATCTGTTCCTGACTGGATCGAATGCTAAAAATTTCGAGTTCTGATCTATTTTTTCCCATAAGAAATAACGGACAACCAGTTACTTGGTTGCGGGGGGGGGGGGGGGGGGGGGGGGGGGGGGGGGGGGGGGGGGGGGGGGGGGGGGGGGGGGTGGGGGGGGGTGGT
>JABFDZ020000050.1:13641768-13659833 GCA_019775955.2 Pollimyrus isidori | reverse complement strand
CCCAGTGGAAAACCCCCCAAAAGTGAGCCGTACTGAACCGTACCGTGCCGTACTATGCAGTGGAAAAGCGCCATAAGATAGGCCGTTATCTTCACCAAGTTAGACTTGGTGGGGTTATGTAATTCGTCCCAGAGAGGTGGCAATGGATGAGCATAAGACCTCCGTTATCCAGGACTGGCTCCAACCCCGGACCTTAAGGGAGTTTCAACGGTTCCCCCAGTTCCTGGGGTTCAGCAATTTCTATCGCAGATTCATCTGGAACATTAGTCAGGTAGCAGCCCCTCTTACCTCCCTCATCCGCGGGAAACCTACTCGGATCACTCGGACGCCAGTAGAGGTACATGCCTTTGAACGCTTGAAGGAGGCCTTTTGTATTGCTCCCGTGCTTATGCAGCCACGTCCAGAGTTGCGGTTCGAGGTCGAAGTTGACGCTTCAGAGGCTGGCATGGGAGCGGTCCTCATCCAATGTGAACCGTAGATGGGACGACGACACCCCTGTGCGTACTTTTCCCGCAAACTAACAGCCGCGGAACCGAACTATGAGGTGGGTGAACGTGAACTCCTGGCTATCAAATTGGCCCTTGAAGAATGGCGACACTTGCTAGAGGGAGCCAGACATCTGTTCTTAGTGCTGACAGACTATAGGAACCTTGAATACCTGCAATTGACCAAGAGGCTTTCCGCACGGCAAGCCCGCTGCGCGCAACGGTTCGCCCGTTTTCCTTTTCAGGTAAGTTACCTCCCTGGGAAAAAGAACCAGAAAGTGGATGCTCTGTCACGCCAATTTGACCCCCCTGAGAGCGAGGACCAGGCATCGCCTATTTTGAACCCAGCCTGCTTTGTTTCCTCTATCACCTGGGGTTTGGAAGAATCCATCAGGACCGAGAATGAGCTCCAGAAGGCCCCTTCCAGCTGCCCTCCAGGTAAGCTGTACATTTCCCGGTCCCATTGTTTATACCTGTTGCATTGGTTTCATACCCAACCAGGTATGGGTCATCTGGGGATTTCTGCAACTCAACGTCTAGTACAACCTAGATACTGGTGGCCGGGATGGTGAAAGTAGGTCCAATACTTCGTGGAGAGCTGCGCCAACTGTGCCCAATGCAAAACCCCCAGCCAATTGCCCTCAGGACTGCTTCATCCTCTGCCTGTCCCAACCAGACCCTGCCATCATGTAGCTATGGACTTCATCACTGATTTACCTCGGTCAGCGGGTAAGACCGTCATATTAACGATTGTGGACAGATTTTCCAAGATGTGCCAACTCATGGCCCTTCCCAAGCTGCCCACAGCAGCCGAACTCTCCGAGATACTCGTTCATGAGCTGTTTCAGTTTACAGGGATCCCCGAGGACCTTGTGTCTGATCAGGGCCCTCAATTCGCCTCCTGGGTGTTCAAAGAGTTCTGTACTAAATTGAACATTTCCCTGAGTCTAACCACTGCATACCACCCGCAGTCCAATGGCTTGGCTGAACGCACCAACAGGGAGTTGGCCAAAACCTTAAGACTAGTGGTGCAAACAGACCCCACTTAGTGGTCCCATTTTCTAATCTGGGCCGAGTATTCTTTGAATTCCCGGGTCCATCCAGCCACCAATCTCACTCCTTTCCAATATGTTCTAGGCTTCCAACCTCCTCTGTTCCCATAGGACGCTCCCGCAGGATCGGTGCCGTCCGTCGAGTCCTGGTTTCAGGAGAGCCGGAAAGTTTGGAAGGCCGTCCAGTAGGTGCTGCAGTCACAAGCAGAAAAGATGAAAATGCAAGCAGACTGACACCGGCGTCCTGGGTTCCCATACCGAGTTGGGCAAAGGGTATGGTTATCCACGAAGAATGCCTGCCCCACGACTTCGATTCTCACTTAGCGTTTTGGATACCCTGCACCAAGATCTTCCCGAAGCTCCCCGACTCGCCGCCTCCGCTCCCCAGCCTGGGGTGGCACCACGTCTCGGAGCCGAAACACCTGGAGACTTAAGCTCCGTTATCTCTCTTCGCTTCAATAAATCTATCTCTCCTTGCATATCTGGGTCCGTGCCTGTTTCTCTACATGTAACACATATTGACTCCTTATTTTATAGCTCAGTATTTAATTTACAGATGTGTTTATTGAAAGTGAAGTATTTTTACCAAGGACCCAGGACACACTAGAGGGACTATTATCTCTTGGCTGCCCAGGAAATGCCTCAGGATTCCCCCGGAGGAGCTGGATGAAGTGGCCATAGAGAGGGAAGTTTGGGTTTCCCTGCTTAGACTGCTGCCCCTACGACCCGACCTGGAATAGCGGTAGAAGATACAGTAGATAGATAAATGAATGGGAGAATTTTTTTGTGAAAGCATGATATGACAGTACTTGCAGCAGTTGGTGGGAATTTGGGCCCTTGCTTAGAGATCCAACAGTGAAATCACTCTACTGACACTGGGATTTGACCAGTGACCTGATCACAGGTACAGCATTCATACATGCTAAGCCACACATAGACCCCCAAAGTTAATAGTGCGACACTGTGGGCTTGCAGCTGTCGAATGACCTGCCTGCAGCACTAACACGTGACAGTGATTCAATATGTCCGGAACGAGGTCCCCTACTGGACAGGAAAGGCTCATATGCATGCAGTACATTCTCGCAAGCAGATAATCTCCAACGGAGACTGCAAACTCACCTAGCATCCATCACAGCACTGCCATCCCGAAATGGGATTTTGATGGATTTCGCCTTCCTGTTCACAGGTTGAAACATAGAGGCTTTTTTTTTGGTTGTGGGTGGGGGTGGGGGGTAGTTGACGGATGTCCCGGGCGTAATTATGTTCAGGCAGTAATGATATTCAGGAATGGGAGAAGGGGGATGCAATTATACCTCACCTGGCTTCAAAGGCCCAAGGTGATTGAGTGTATCGGGAGAAAGAGGTGGAGAGTCTCACTGGTGACTGGTACAGGAAATGACTGCCAGTCACCCTCTCCCTCCTCCATGGCCTGGGGGGGCTCCCACCGAAGCCTGTGAGTGTGAGCTGACACCCCACCTTCCAACTTCTGCGTTCATTCCGAAGATGGATCTTTCCTTGTCACTCTGGCCCGTGAGAGTGGTTCTGCTTGGCATCCGTCCTTGATAATGTCTGTCATGTAGACTTCCGACAATAAATATCCATTCTTACTTGGCCTTCAATGCTTAACCAGAACAGCACGGTGACACTGAAACAAGGACCCACCCAGAGCTTGAGAATAAAAGTATTATGACCAAATGAAAAAGGCATGGAAACGCTGCCTGTGTTGACATGACATGCTAGTGCATTACTGTAACTGAGCTTTAAAGGACACATTTGCTGCTCATTCTGTGTGAATGCATCACACACTGGGCCAGGGGCTGCTCTGACATATCCATGTCTCACTTTAGCCTTTGAAGGAATTACGTAGTCGGATCCACAGCTGAATGCCCCCGTCCCTGGGTCTGTGGTGTAGCAGGGGTAATGGGGAGGGGGGGTGTCCGCTTAGAGGAAAGCCTAGCTGGCTGGGATACCTGGAGCATGGCTGTTCAGAGTGGGACTGAGCTTGGAGAGCATGTCTAGCTTTCAGCCTATTCTGTCCAATTAAATAAACATGGCTGACGCAAGGTTGCCTAGTGCCGCCATCCGCCAGCAAAGCACAGATTCCAAGGATCCACTCGGAGCGGTCAGCTGGGACAACCCAATCTCCCATCATAGTTTACTTTCTGGCTTAAATACACAGCAAAATCAATCATATGGAAGAGCCAGGGAAGCCTACTGAGATGAAAGGTTAAAAGGCTTTTTTTTCCCCAAAACATTACCCCTCCAGATTCTTTTCTTATTTTGTCCCTTGTGCTGTATAATTTTTAGAAATTGCCCTCTAAGTGCATTCACCCTCTTTCCTTCATAAACAATGTGCCCTCTGTGAGGAGGCTGCCAAACCCGCTGCTTAAAACTGAAGATTTACCCACTCCGACATTTCCTAAGATGGTTTCTCTTCCCAGTAACTTTTGCCGCAAAATGCGCGGGGAAAACAATGTGCCGTGTATTAGTGCAACGTCATATTTCAAAGAGAGAAGAGATACCGTCTACAACAGCTTCCACCGCAATTACTGTTATTGCCTCTTGTTTAGATTTTGGATTGTTCTGTTTTCTTCCTTTCACTCTTTTTATTTCATTTTCTTCTGGCTGTTCGATCGGTGTTAATCTCGCAGCATTATGGTCAGCCCCTGGCTGTGTTTCATCCTGCTATGGAATAACAAGGCGTGATTACAACTCTGTTGTTTAAGAAGCTGCTGCCCAGGCTTATTTAAAGTGATGACTTTTCTGAATGGTCATACTTTGGGATGTAAGCTACATAAAGCCAGTTATGGCACATAATAACACAACAGTAATGGAACTAAAGTGGTAATATAAATTCATCTACCAATCGCACCCCCAGATTTATTCAAATATTAAGGTGATGCTGTTGTTCTGTATGGCTATATGTAAATATTTCATTATGAAGCATTTAGTGAAAAATAACGAATGATACATTGTAAACCTTGCTCTGTTAAAACTGAAAGATGTTAAATAATTCATCACAGTCATTTGGAGGAATCCATCCATCCAACCACATGTGACAAAATCAATGTAATACCCCCCCCCCCCACCACCCCCCCGCTGAAGTAGCCGGTAAGTGTGCCACTATCAACCCGCCAGTTACTCACTCGGAGAGTCGATGCATCGCTACGACAGAAAATGCAATTTGTGTGCATCGTAAACATAATGTTGTCAGATATTGCAACAATTCAGCATACCCCTAAGAAAAATATCCGGCTTCCCGCCATAATGGCATGCTACCAAATCAAAGTGCTCCCAGGCAGGGCCCCCAAAATGCGTGTATGCTGGCATTCGCGCTATCCAAAGAAAAGCACTTTCTGTACTCCTGTACTCTGCAGAGAGCAGTTTTACCATGTCCTTAAAACTAGGAGGTTACACACATCGTATCAGTGCAGTATTGAAGGTAAAGCACTTAATCATCCATTTAAAAAATTACATTAGTTGAGGTTATAGATGAGCCCTTCTAGAAGAGATTAATTTTCTTTCCCTATCCAGGAAATACACTTTGCGTCCTTCAAAGATGTGTTTTCCAGTGTTTTCTATCATAAAACACAAAGACTGACTAATATATGTACACAATTTCCTCCGGGATTAATAAAGTTTTTCTGATTCTGATTCTGATTCAGAGGATGGTACGGAATGTCACATAAACATTGCAGGCTAATATGATAATTGTATGTTTAAATACGATTTACGATTCTTTTTAATCCTCGAAAGTGATTGTGGACGATGTAAGCAAGTTCAGTGTTCAGCCTGTCCCAGAATGGAAGGCAATAGCATTAACACTAGAACTAGAATCTTTGTTCAGATCATGGAGTTCTGGAGATGAAAAGGGGCATTGTTTTGTTTGTCTGCTTCCAAATGAGATCAAGATTACAAGAGACTCATAAATACTATTGTGTCTGCATCAAAATTCAAGGATTTTTTTTTGGGGGGTGGTGGTGTATGAGTTCTTTGATGGAGACCCAATTAATAATTTCTGGGTTGACTAATGGGGATCATTTGTGGAAGCGCGTGTTCAGCCTACAAGCTGATCCTTCGGCAGCTAATGACCAATCATGCCATGATCTCTTGTTCTCCCACGACCTCCAAAGAACCACGAATCTGGTAATGGGATGTTGCCATTAGCAACAAAAGCCGCCTTTTTTCCGCCAGCTTCTCTAACGAGTGGGCCGAAAGTGAGGAATCGTCTGTCAGATTAATCGAACATCTAGATTATGTGGTTGCATTGCTGTGTTTCACTTAGTGTCTCCTTTTGTTGGTTTTAATTGGAATATTTATCTGGTCTTTTCTTTGACATAATACTTTTTATTGTTCAGTTCACATTATATACATGTAGACATTAACATGAAATAAAAATATGCCAGTATAATTGGGTGTCTAAGGGACAAAAATAAAGCACAAAAGCAAATATAGTCTATATCAAACTTTTCATGATGTTATTCTTACTCTCCCCAGAGTAAACAAAACAAAGTAGCTTGTGAAGGGTTCTGCCTGCTAATTAGGCAACCGTACCTGAGAGAACGGAGACAGCGTTGTTATTTCAGTGATTCAGCCAATCATACCATCGCCTGGGAAAGGCACTCGGGGCAGGTGCGATGAGCGCTTTGTCGTTAGATTAGGTGCTGATTTCCAGCTATCGCTTTGGCATCTTGGTAATGGCCTACTTCGGGATTGGACAGGAAAACACACATGTACCGTAGGAACGCTTTGAGCTTGGGGTGCTAAAGTTGGATCAATAGACTATAGTAGTTACTAACAACTAAAAATCGCAGTCTTTATAAAGTCGCCTCAGAGTCATTGCAAGATAATTAATCTAACGCTGTTTCTTTGATGCAAAAGAGAAGTGGTGCTAAAGCACTGACATTGACGGTTAGTGATGTACCCCTCAGGCCTAATTCTTTATTTTTTTGCCTTCTCCTGCTTCCACAAAGGACTGTAAAAGTTGAAACAGCCCAGCATGTGCTTGGGACGACACACAACAGTGCAAACTGCACACTGCTATCATATGAGTTACTAAAGCAGAGTTGAAGTAGCATTAATGCTAAATGCAATGCCATACAAATGTATTTACCCTGAGAAAGGCTAGTTTGCTCCTCGTGTTCACTGTGTACACATTCACTCCGGATGTGTGGTGCTGACAGTACCAGGGAGCCGTGATGTCATTGTGATGGAGGCGTCAGATCACAAACATCCCGGAAAACTCCAACTTCCTACGGACCACGGCTAATTTGCCCTCACTTTTTCGCAGCGAGCGCAGATGACTGCTAGGCTAGAGCCGCCAGCACAGAGGATAAAGATGAGGACTGACAGATGTTTACGAAGGTTCCCTGATAAACCATACTGCAAATTGCAAAAAGATTCAAAATAAGCATCATAGCCAACTGAATTACAGTACAGAATTAGCTTAGTAGCATTAGCATTGGATGGTAGTTAATTAAGAAAGTTTTGTGCTTTGCGATTTAATCTGGCCTTAGGATATATTTTAGGTCTTACCTATTTGTCATCTGTATATCAGGGTATAAGAACTAACTGAAACAATTATGACAGCCGGAGTGAAAATCCCGCTGTCACAATGTGCAAAGTGGGGAGTGTGAATGGACTGCATTATATTAACACCCAAAGAGGACGCAGTGCAGAAGAACAGAGCTGCGCTGTCTAACAAGGCTCCCAAAACATCTGTCCTCAAGATGGCAAGCTGAGGAAAGGAGGAGAGGGTAGTCTGCTGGCCAGAACAATGGCGTGGCACAAACTCATGGAAGATGATGTAGCTGGTTTTAAGGAAACTAAATGAGGTTTTGAGGGAGATAATATGACAAAGCTGCGAGATACTGATCCACCCCAGTAAAATATGGAAAAATGTTCTTTTAAATTACCAATAAAGGGCCACCAACAGACTATTCCCCACTACAGTCATTTTATGTATAAATTAGCCATTTTATGTATACATTTTCATATTACTAATATAACATTCATCTTAATATTCCCTGGAGAGATATCAAAATATGAAATATCACAGGGCAAGATGACTTTGACTTGATTTAGAACTAGAAATGGTTTTTGTCAGAAATTCTGCTCATCATCCTTTATTTCGAAGTTTATTTTCTTTTTTACACAAAATCACACGTAAATGGTAGTTCCCAGAGGGACCTGCGGTGGGAGACGCCATTATGTTTCAAGGCTGCAGTAGGTTCATCACTCGAGGCTCAGAATGCGTAGTAGGTGGAGACGGCTCCCGAATGACAGGTTCCCCACCAATTACAGGGTTTGTGGATTTTATGACAGGTCTAGCGACCATTGTAGATAGAAGCACTGAGTAGACTTGAAGCCAGTATTAAATGAGGGGAAAAAATAGGGCTCCAGTCATACACGATAGGGAGAATTTCTGTCATTATGGGGATAGCTGACAAATGAGGTTTGTTACAAAAAGATAAAGCCACTTTACTGCAGAAACCAGCATAAAGTGGGGAAAAGCTGACCTGGTGACACTGACAGAATGTAGTACGCAGCATAGGAGTAAAACATCCTCAGAATTAATGTTTTGTTGAGTATGTTGATGGCCTCGTACTTTGTTGTCTACCAAGACTGATGTAGTCATTGGCGGCTAATGAAGTTCCTCTATCATCATCGTTATGCTGGAGGACCAGGGACTTTCAGGGACACCCACTGATAGATTCGTGCCCAGGTTCATAAAGGCATGGTGTCAATTTGAAGAAAGAAGTCTTCCCTCGCTAGTCTAGTGGCAAAAGCAGTAATTAGACTTACTTTCTTTGGACAATTTGCATTTTTTTTAGTCCATGAGCTTGTGGTGCTGTTAGGTTCGAACCAGAACCAGTAGCAAGATTTTCTTCATATTTAGGTCTGTTTATTGTGGCCATTCTATCAACAAACACCGCACCCTAAATAATTGTTTAATGCTTTTTGTGATAAGTGTACGTCATCAAGAAAGTCAGCATCCACTAGGCAATAATAATCTATCCATTTTCCAAAACTACTTGTCCAGTTAATGGTTGTACTTTAAGCCAAACAACCAAATGATATAATTATATAATTAATTGTATAATCTAAATATGATAGCGCTAATGCCCTCTTCATTTGATATAATCAAGATAACAGGAGCATAGCCGTGACCTGAGATCTACTCTTCTTCAATCTCCAATTTGTTAGGAAAGAGCTACAGTGTGCACTCCTTCCTCCAGGGGGCCTCTTTTTTTACTGTTATTGAAAATTTTTGGAGCGTGAAACTGTGATGCTTGAACTTTCCTAATGTTCAACACCAAGCCTTCTCTAAACCAGAAGACCAGTCGGCATTGCAGGCTATGTGTTGCTCCTCAACTCGGTGTGATAAATAATTTCATACTTCATGTCCCGATAGCAGTAACCTCTCCAGCTTCCAGCACAGCAGTCGCTCTTGGCATTCCATCATCCCATCTAAACTCTGTGCCTTTCCCTCTTCCCGTATTTCCAGGTCCAGCCTCAGAAACAATGAAAATATCACAAATATGAAAAACCTCAAGATCCCACGTCTACATACTTAATTTGTTTTCATCAAATAATTTGTTGGAGCACATTACTTGTAGAGAAATCTAAATGGTTTATCTTCCATTTCATCGGTGTATTTAATTTCAGTCTGTGCTAAATACACGTGGCCATAGATGTAATATATTGCTTTGAATCCATTATTTTCTGAGGCAATTTTTTTCTTCCTAGTAATGATATGTATCTTGGGTGGTTGTGGTAAAAACTAGCACTAGGAACAAGAAGCATAAAAGATATTTTGGGTTTGGCATTAATGCAATGCATGTTTAAAGTCACCCTTAACAGAATTTCCTGAGGTGACTCTCTAGAATATAGCAGTGCCAAAAGTAAGTAAGTAGTAATAGTAGACATGGCTGTATTCATTTTATTTATCGCCAGACCTGGGAACACTCTGGCTGTGCAAGGACCAGATTTAAAGCTTTATGGGTCTTTCCGATACCGGACAATGCCGTTCGGCTTAAGTGAAGGTTCCGGTGACTTTTTTAGGACATGATATCCAATAAACCAACTGTACTTTTGATGAATGACCATAGTTTTCAAGTTGAATTAACCAAATTTATACCCATCAGCGATGGTTTTATAGAGAATATGGAAGCACAATTTTAGCAGATTAAAGCTGTAAAGTACCTGAGAGTTATCACCTTCTGAATGAATCTGAGCATACTTTGCGCATTTAATTTTCTAGTGAGCTCTTCAAATCCAGTCCTCTTCTGACAGTGAAAAATTAAGAAATATATCCATGATGCATATTGTATTATATGGTTCCTGCAGCTCCCCCATCGTACACAAGGCAAGCTCAGTCTGTTTTGTATGTTACCTTTAAAATTCTTTTTCTCGCTCTTGTTTTGTGCTTGATGAATTAAATATCAAATACCTTTAAGATACACAATACAAACTGAGGAGCATTTTTAAGCTGGTTAAAGGTGGTTTACTTTATCGTGTGATGGTTCTATAGTGAATATGGACGCACAATTTTAGCAGATTAAAGCTGTAAAGTAAATACAGTTCAGCAGATAGGCAGAGGTGGACATTTTATGGACCAGAAACTAGAAATCCAGACAAAGATTTTGTTTCAATCCACCAGTTGAGTATAAAGAGTCACAGTCACAGAGCACTTACTGTAACTGGGTGGTTGAAACAAAAAAAATCTTTGTCTGGATTTTTGCCTTCTGGACCTAAAATGTCCACCTCTGATGTTATGTGCCTACTGTTTTGCCTTTGATTAGTGCTTGTAGGCACCACGACCCCTCAGCCATGTTTGAGTCCCCTTTAAACTGCTCCACCTGCACATTGCCTGATCACAGAGCTTCCCCGGTACCAAGAACACCATGTTCTTCCATGTTGGTTTTTGCATATGTTTGTTTTTCAGGGTGGTTGTTTTTATGCATTTTTTTATATTTCAGGACAACAAAATCTTATCTTATCGAACCAGGAATGCTCTACTTAAAACACACAAAATGGTCTGCAGGGCGTGTGCTTATCAGATCACAATTAAAGGCACAGGCACTTAAGGGACGATATAGTTCTGCCTGGTTGGAGAATTGTTAAAGAATTGTTGATTAATATTTTATTACTTTTTATTGAGCCATAAAACTGGAGTGGAGCACAGGGAGGAAAAAAGAATCGTTAGTAAAAAGTAAGTAAGTTTTATGCTGCGTAGCTTTATCATAATAACTATTGTGGATGCGCAATAGTTATGTGGATACAAAGAAAGTAAGATGCTAAATTTTATTCTAATCAGAATATTTTCCTGTTCTTCAGTTGTTCTTATATTGATAGTATTTGTTTGTGTGGTAATCGTGTCATACATCAATTTATTGTCTGTCCTCCGTAACACATAAAATAATAAATAATAAAAAAATAATGCGATGTTGCTGTGATATTTTGCCTACACTTACTTAATGTTTTCTGTGCTTTATAAAACATGGGTGATTACGCAGCCACTTACCCACCCTATAATGAAGCGGATGCACACTTACTATGTAGGCCTAGCTACCAAGAAACATATCAATGTATTAAGACCATGAAATGTATAGGTGAATTAATTTTGTAATTATCCTCAATTATCCTCTTTCGTTTCGCATAAATGGTACAACTAATTAAGGAGTGCGATCCTGCTCTTTATGTCAAACATTCTGCTTATTTGGTTTGCTGCACACACCCTCACAAATAGCACAATATATAACCAAGGGGGGGAAAAAAGTGATGTTTACAGCATCCTCACGCACAGAAAGCAATCAGATCCCGTTGTGGCTAGCGATGCAATCAGATTATATGAGAAGGAAGGGAGAATGGGGAGTGACAAAGCTAGCATGACGAAATGGGCGGCCGCCGATCGCCGATGCCCGTGAACAAGGGACAGCGATCAAAGCGCTATCAATTCTCGTAAGTTATTTGTTAGGCAGGAAAGGTGCCAGTGGAGCTTACCCCGCAGTCGCTGACTCGGAGGCGGTTACGCAACGACGCGCACCCCTCTGCGCATCCGATGCCTTCGCCTATAGGGCCTCTGGTGAGCCCAGTCAATTGCATCCTGGTTGTAGGAACGACAAATCCAGTTAAGGTAATTCACTTGGCTTGAGAATAGAATGAGGCAAAGCGTTTTTTATGAAAATATGACTCCCTCGCCATTAGAGATGTAGAAAAGGAGGGGCCGCCTTCCAGGGGAATTGTGTAGCAGCGTCTATTATTGATAAAACAGCTCAGAGCTGTTGAGAGCCTACATTTGTGGAGAATATTCAGCATGCCATCACTGTGCTTCATTTTTTCTTATATAGGACGATCCCTATGCTCTATGCTTTCTTATACAGGATGAGCTCTATGTCCTTATAACTTGTCACCCATGCTTACATTCTACTGCTGCACTAACCACCCATCCCCACCCTCACCCCAGTCATCACTGGGGCCCTGCAGAAAAAGCGTTGCCCTCACGATGACGCCACAGCAGTGGGGACGCAC
The DNA here is from genome assembly GCA_019775955.2 of Pollimyrus isidori. NCBI lineage: Eukaryota > Metazoa > Chordata > Actinopteri > Osteoglossiformes > Mormyridae > Pollimyrus > Pollimyrus isidori. The sequence continues at coordinate 13,647,763 of JABFDZ020000050.1, read as the reverse complement.
GCACCAAGGCCCATTATCTCTCTGTAATAGAGAACCGCCACTATCACTGACAACTCCCCCCCACCACCACATTCCCCTCAACGAGTTTGTCATTAATTACTCGCAGCTTTAAATCATGCTCACCCCCACCCCCCCGGTGACACCTGACCTCTCCTGGGCAAGCAGATTCCCTTCACATATGTAGCTCTAATCTAAAGGATAGACGTGGGAGGAGCTAATAGCCTGTGCAGTCAGGGGTCTTGTTTCTCAATTATACGTAATGTGGTCTTTGCATCTTTAAGTGACGAGTAGGTTCCTCCTATTGCAGAACAATTAAGGTGTAGTAACTTCACTGTGTGTCTTTCCGGTAATATATCTTTGCAGGGTTAGTCCTTACCATTTAAAACACATAAAATATGGTATACAGCGCCACTTTGCCAGCTAATCTGTAGGGATTGTTAAAACAGCCCAGTGCTAAGAACATTATATATAAAACATAGTAATTAATCTGACATGTCCATCCATCCACACATCACTTATTAAGTGCTGGCTCGCCCAGGGCAGGGAGCACACTGGGCATGTACCTGCGTCCACACAGGGTGGATATGCACGTATTTATACAGCCAGTTTCACTCCAGGGGCAATTTAGAGAAATTGTATGCTTTGGGGGGAAGTAGGGAACCCACACAAACATAAAGAGAGCATAAACAGACATGGCGACATACCATCTTTGTTTATGGACGTCTGTTATGATGCAAAATGCTGAAATCAACATGACTGCTATGAACTGATGCACACATTGTAGGTCTGTGTGCCAAGACCAATATCTTCAGTGACAATCATGCATGCTCCTCCTAATCGGTTTAATTCAGGGCTGTTAGCTGACTATAACTGAATATGCCTTTAGTTCCTGAAGCCAGAAATCAATTCTCTTTGAATAACATCGATACCCAGATTGTAAAGCTACGGTTTATTACCAGTAATTTTTTTTATAAATATCCCATTGTCCAACTGGGCAACAGCAGGTGTGCTGAATAAGGACCTGATTTTGGATCTGGGTAGAGCTTCGACCGTGTAAGAATCCCCTCACTTAGTGTGTAAATATCAATATATTAATGCAATAACAAGTTACATTTTATGCGGATTACCAGATCTTGTTAGAACCACCGCTCAATATAAATAATAAAAGCTTGCTTTAGGTTTATTGAATTTCAAATAATATGTTCATTTATTCAGGTAATATACACTCATCCAGACATTAATATGTCACACACTGAGAAAAATTGGTTGTTTGTGTTTTGTGAAACACACGTGCTCGGCGCAGTAATTTATTATCAGGGATTTCGCCTTAACGTCACGGCTGCTGTCCATTAAACTCACGCTCTTTTTCGAGACGGTTCAGTAACCGCCTTTAAAGATTCCCCACGGGCATCGATAGCCATCTCATTAAGAATGCAATCTGGCCACGCTTTTAATGCAAAAATGCTATAAAGTTATTTCACACCACGTTGCGCGACCTCCCTCCTGTACTGTGATGCCCCCAGTGGCTCAGTGTGGCAGTGGCCCACTTGACATGGGTCATGTGACATGTCCAGTCAGGTGACTTGCACTTAATTAGCATACTGCTCAGGTGGCACTGCTTGCCGGCTTTCGGATGAGCCAGATGCCAACGAGGCTCCGTGGCCCTGTGCTGAGACGAATCCCTTTGTTGTATTGTTAAAAAGTCTGCCCGCTTGATGACATGCTCTCTGACGCGAGCTTAGCTTCTTGAATAATGCAGCTGCTTGGCAGTGGGACTCTGTGTTTAATGAGACATCAGCTGCAGTTGTGTCTCAGGCTCTGACTCGGGGAAATCCTGCCCATTGTGATTGAAACAATAGCAAAGCCGTAATTAGACTCCGATTAACTTCGCCACTTATTTTGACTAAATCCGGCCCTAAACCTGCAAACATATAACACGACCCACATCAGTCCCACGTCTTTGTGCAAAGCACATGAACGTATCACAGGTTCCCATTTTGTGCAAATCACATTCCTCCTCACCTAACATTTTTCAAATGTGAGATTTTTTTTTTTTTTTTTTTTACAGAATTTTATTGATAAATGGGCCGTGTTGTTAACCAGTGAGAAAAAACATGTTTGTAGAAAAAAGAAAATGAAGGTGCCTCTGGACAGCCGCCCTACACGGGGTCATGGCTCACGCAGACGCCTCTCCTTCTTGGCATCATCCCTGTCAGTCGTCTGAGCTGAAATCCTCTGCAGCCTAAGTGAGGGGGATTGTGGGAACAGCAACCGATTTTCATTTGCAGGCCTCCTGAAGGGTTAGGGATTAAGAGCAGAGGATAACAGAATAAATGTCCACTTTGTTAGCTGTTACAGGTCTGTAAACATTGCGTCTCTGAGTGTTGTATTTTCTTGAATAATGCAGGTTTTATACCATAGAGATGATAGAATCTCCTTCTCATATTTGTATCAAGCCTCCTTTTATCGCTGTTTCAGGCCTTTGAAAAGTTATAATAGTTTTACTATTATATAAGGAATGCAGCGGTCTACGTCCCCAAAAAAACAATTGCTCAAACATATGATGGCTCAGAACAAACGAATAAATTTTACAGCACCATATCTCCCCACCAGGAGGGCACGAGAAAAAAACAAGAGATCGGAGGGGTAGGCTGGCTTGGCAGCAACAGCAGATGGAAACTGAGGAGAGTGTGGTGGGTGTTGGGAGTGTGGGGTTTCTTGTTAGGGGGGGGCGATGTTCTGGAGGAAATTAGTCAGCATATACAGTGGTCTTACACACGCGGGGAACCCAGATAGAGATTCGTGAGGAGCGAGGAAGAGCCTCTCAGACAGCTGAGATTTAATTAATTTCACATAATTAAGTCCCATGTTTCCCTGATGAGTCACTGCCACAGAGAAGATATTCCCCCGCCCTTTCGCAATAAATAAACACTGGATCGTTAAGTAAAACACATATTTGGAATCTTTCGTAGTGTGAATAATATCACTTGGGCGGATGGGGGGGACTGAGGTCATCTGAATTTTGAATGCACTTTCGCCCACTGCCTGACCATCTGTACCATCTTAATGTATCACTGGAGCTCAGTGACTGCTAATTACTGTCCGGGGGTGTACTTTTGGGTGCTTGTCCCACCCCACCAACGCCCAGCCATAATTCATTGTTAGGTTATTAACAAGGACATGCCTAGACCATTCCCTTTGTGTGTAGGCTCTCTTCTTTACGGGAGCACTGGGAGTTACACCCCACCAGAATGGTTCCAGCCCATCAAAACCATGAACAAGGAACAAGGAAACCCAGGCTTCTTAATTGTTTATATGTAAAATGGGCAGAGACACTCATTATAGTGTTGGGGGGGGAGGCTTTGCAGAGGCTGTATATTCAGAAACAGTTACGTCACATGTTTTTAGAGGGCGTGCAGACTTGCAGTTCTGTATCTGCAGAAAAACAGGAATGTCTGCTCATTATCCTGCCCAGTTTCGGGTGTCAACAATTTGGGAGCAATTTAGCAACTTTTGGACAAGCAAGCAAGCAAATGTATAAGTTTTATTGCAATAGATTTTGCCTGGATTTTCCCCATATTCTTCATCCTGTCTTCTCAGTTCTATATTAGTCCTGGATGCTGTACGTTGCTCACCAAATCCTGCTCCGACTTCGGTCCCAGTCAGTATCCAAATTGTTCTCAGAGATCACCCTGTTAACGTTCCTGGTAGATGGAAGATTAAGCGCTGGATATGCACTCTTTGCCGTGTGCCTTCATTTGAAAGATTTGCAAGGGGTTAAAGAAAATGACTAAATATGTGATTGAAAATGACCTATTCCTTATTTCATTTCCGTTAATCAGCTATAATACATTTGTAGCCTTTTGAACAATTAACAACACTGTTTGATCTACATTAATTCATTAGCAAAAAGCATGTGTAGCATTTCCTCAAGCTGATGTAATTAAAATGAAGGTCTTCCAGTAACATACTCATTCACATGATCTTCCTTGTGTAGTGCATTCAATTAATATCTTAATTAAGTCTCACTTAGGCCAAGAATACTGTGTGTGTCATGAGGGTCATGGTTAGGAGATACCAATCTGTATATCTAAAAGGAGAAAAAAAAAATGTGACACAAAGGTCCATTGTGCACCACCAGGGCGGTGATCAGCACTAGACAATGCAATTAGCAGATGGTAACTGGATGTGTCTGCCACCTGCTAATTGCCCCAAACAGAGGACGGGATGCTTTGTCCTTGCTGGGGACAGGGATCTTGGAGAGGAATCAGCCAGTTACCTTGTTTCCTATACCTCCTGACCCCCCGCATTTAACCTGCATCCCAACATCTCGTACCCGGGGCGCCTCTCAGTTTAATCTGCTATGCTAACTAACTCCTTAACCCCAGTCCTCCCAGACCAAGCGCAGGTCAGTGGCACCTTCTAGTGGAGTCGAGGAAATCTGTGTGTAAATTTACTTACATCCAGGCTCTTTCCCTGGCACAGCCGACCTGGGAGAGTCGAGTTTCCAGCGCTGCGGCGGATGTCTTTACAGCTGACTCAGGGACTCAAGGAGGATTATTTGGTGAATTATTATTTGTCTATTTATTGATGTATTTTAGTCGCAAAATTTATTCCACCCCCTCCTGCTGCTGTCTTGCTTCCTGTTTACACACATACATATTGTAATATGCATATAAACCCTCCTGTTTTTGTGCTGTCCTGTGCTCTTGCACTTGAAGTGGATTATGATGCTGTGTGCAGCATGATGATCCTAGGAAATGCTGTTTTCATACCAGTTTATGGATGGCATGACGAAGATAGTCCTATTTGATTTAACTTGATTTATCAGCCATTGTTCAACATACAAAAACTGCACTCAAGTGCAGATGCACCCCTCCTTTTTTTTCCATCTGAAAACCTGAGCAGGTATCTGTTCTCTTACCCTCTCCATTGACGGTGAGGGCAGTGGCCCCAGAGCAGATTCTTACCCCTGCTGTTGCCCCAGTGCTGACTCTTACCCCTGCTGTTGCCCCAGTGCTGACTCTTACCCCTGCTGTTGCCCCAGTGCTGACTCTTACCCCTGCTATTGCCCCAGTGCTGACTCTTACCCCTGCTGTTGCCCCAGTGCTGACTCTTACCCCTGCTGTTGCCCCAGTGCTGACTCTTACCCCTGCTAATTCGGGGTGCGGGTTAAGCTTTGTTTTCCTTCTCACTTCTTAGATGACATCGCTCGCGGCAACACTGCAGGCAATCCCGAAGTTCTCAATGAAAGTTTATTCTTCAAACATAGCTGCTTTAAATGTTACAGTCTGTAACGGACACTGCATAGAAGCTGACAGGGTGAGATTTTTTTTTTTTACCTAATTTTAAACTTTGTTGTCTTCTAGGGAGAAGCAGCAGTTTGGTCTCACCCAGCCTTTTAACACCCTGCTCCTGTCATGGTGCACACGCACTGTCAAAAACTGTGGAAGCTCGTGTGAGGCATGTCACATTTTGTAGCCCCGCAAAACAAAAATTGTTGCATTGATTAAAAACTGAGAGTATTACATCTTTTCAAAATGTATCGACTTATTATGCACAACACACATCTTGCCTGTCAATCTTCTGTTACGACATGTGACAAAATGTGCCTTAGAAAGAGCTGAGATTTACATACCGGTGGTAAAACATTACATCGTCTCCTGGGCTTTTTTAAGGACTTCTAAGCCCAGCTCAATGGCTGTTTGTCAGATGCATCAGTCACACCAAAGATTATTTTTTACGCACAACTCATTTCGGGCAATCAGGTTCTCAGTGTGACTGAACATCCAGACATCCCAAAAAGGGACAAAATTTAGGTGATTTGCTGAATTGCTTGAATTTGCTGCACAACTGACACAAAGCAATAGCAACAACTACAGCATTCACTCACCTAAAGGATTATTAGGAACACCATGCTAATACAGTGTTTGACCCCCTTTCACCTTCAGAACTGCCTTAATTCTACGTGGCATTGATTCAACAAGGTGCTGAA
>JABFDZ020000050.1:13619032-13631904 GCA_019775955.2 Pollimyrus isidori | reverse complement strand
CCGTGGCCCCACTACACCACCAAGGCCCTCCTGTACCACCAAGGCCCTCCTGCACCACCGTGGCCCCACTGCACCACCAAGGCCCTCCTGCACCACCGTGGCCCCACTGCACCACCAAGGCCCTCCTGTACCACCAAGGCCCTCCTGCACCACCATGCCCCTACTGCACCAGGAGAAATACTTTGTACATATAAGTGTAGAAAGTTGACACAGGTGTCAGACGACAAACATCCATAAATGCTGCCCCCCCAACCCACCCACCCAATTTTAATGTGCTCGTTATCCTGGCGTCCCAGGGCTTCGGTGATCTGCGATAATCAGGACAGAGTGATAATGCTGGAGGCCACCCTTCAATGACACACCTCCACCCTAACGCCTCTCAGCTGACCTTACCTCAGAGAACGTCCACACCGGCAACTACAGCAGAGCCCCCCAGGGCAGATCTTGGGGGGAGGACACTCAAAGAGGTAGCTGAAGGACAACATAGTCACCGGGAGAGCCTTCTTGCTGGCTCTCCATGACACTGAGGTCTTCTGATGCTAAACCTGTTCTTTGACTAAACATTTTCTTTTTTTAGTTTACTATTCTTTCCGCAGGTATAACGCAAGTTGGCAATACTGGTGTGGACAAGGCACCCAGGCACCTTTCAGCAGACAGTAAACAGTGGTACAGTCCTAAGGACAGGGGCTGACAGCAGAGCAAGCTAGAATCAGCAGCGTGAAGCTCATCACTCCATCTTCCCGGGTCCCCCTGGTCCAGCTGTCTCTGCACGCTGTTCACCACACGGTGATTTCTGCCCCCCCCCCCCTCCCCCTTCTCCCCCAACCTGCACCCTCATGTCTCTCATCCATAACTCTCTCTCCCTCCACTGCTCTATCTCTTTTCCTTCTCTGTGTCAGCCAATCAAAGAGAAGCCCAGAGGAACAGAGCTTTCCAAATAAACAGGAAAATGGCATCCGTAAGAGGAAGGATATTTTATCAAGTGTCGCCCATTTCTATTAAAACCTTCTTGCATACTGAGCAGCTGGAGTCAGTTAGAGTTTCTTCTGCTTCTATCAGTCTGCCCTGTGAATCCAGACCACAACCTGTAGCTTGCCAGAGTGCAACTCCAACCATTTTTAATGTGGAACAGAATAAAATGCATGTTCCAATAACTACCGCAATTAGTGCCACAAAAATGGCACTAAAAATTTTTTACCATTATGTTTTGGAAAATAAAGTTTTGTTCCCTTTCTGATTAAATTTGGATAAGGATAAAATATGTGTAATATTTATATGGTAATACTTCTGTTTTAACCTTCTAATCCCCATTGTCCATAATCCACAGGTAACAGTAAACACTGATGAAACACTTGCTGGGAATTGTGTGTAAAAAGCAGACTGTATGGATAATGAGACTCGATAATTAACATTTAAGGCTAAAAGGACTAGTTTTATATCATATGACAAGACAGGAATCAGCCATGCATCTCTAACAGCTAATTCTGGTCATGGATACAGGTGACTGTCCCAGGCGAAAAATGGCAGCCCAAATGAAGTGACTGCCCATCACAGGAATTTAGAGACGACAATTAGCCAGAGTTCAGATCCTCGGATCTTAGGAGGAGACTCACACGACACAGGAGGAGCAGGACAACACGGGAGCAACTCGCAAACAGGAAGAGCGCAGGTGGCGGGGCGAGGATTCAAAAGGCGGCAGGCAAACAAAAATATTTCCGTTTTGTTGCATACAAACAAGCGCAGCCTGTGTGATGATGCGGCAGTTTGCACTGTTACCTCACAGCTCTGGGCATGGGGTTCAAGTCCAGCTCCTTGTCTAAAGAGCTTGCATGTTCTCCCTGGGTCCCTCCCATCTCGACCCCCCCCCCATTTGATTTCATCAGATTGCCTTTAGATGTGAATGGTGTGCCCATCCTGCATCATTCCCTGTGAACAGGACCTAGCCTCTGTAGCATAGCATGCCACAAGAAAAGTAGAGCATAAAATAATCACGTTTTTGGAAATATTCATGAAATCATTCTTCCTTTCCTCTCTCCTCATATCGGCTCTGCACTAAATCACCAGCCTGGGTCATTATACACTCCCTCCTTGATACGTGAATCTACAATCTGACCCGCATCAGTGCAGACGATTATTTGCTTCACCTGCCATCAAAGAGATCTTCCCAGCGTCTCTTGGGATGCTGTGTCATCGGTTCAGCCCTCCCCCCCCCATTAATGGTGCATGCGGCTGATAGCAAACTCCCCGAAAATCCCAAAAACCACAGCTCATGCGCAGGAAGCTGTCGATTCATATCCCAGTCAGGACAAAGTCTCGACCGGCACTGCTTCATGGAAGATGCAGAAATTATAATCAGGTTTTTCTAACATGTTGAGCAAGATAAAACACACCCTGGCTTACTAAGCGAAAAAAAATGATTTAAGGAAACCATAATGCCGGCAGAGAGAAGGCAACTGACTAGCAGAAGCAGAATGTAAACATTAATCTCCATGCCTTGTGACATGACTGTGTGTGGCAGGGCGATCTCCTCCATGTCCCTTTTGTCATTTGTATTGCAAAAGTTTGGGCTATTGTGTTAGTCACACAAAAAAGGGAGAGGAGATGCTTAATCTATGGAGCTTAATAAATCAGAAACCCGTCTGGGCACCAAGAACGTACATTGTGTGCTTGTAAAACTCCATCTCTGCAGCTGAACAATCGAATGGTATAATTCACCCGCCCAACAATGAGTAGCTTTGTCATGGTTTCCGATGAGTATGCCCTGAGTAGCAAGGTCTGATTAACAATAGAGTTGGGGCAACATGAACATTAATCATTAATTAACTCATATTAATCCAGTACTGATCCTCTGGGTTGAAGAGTATAAACATAAATTTAAAATAAGAGCATCATCTTGCACAAGAAGATGAGTGTCGTTTAAATTCACACCAAAAACAAAACCAAAAGCTGCAAAAAATGGAAGAAATGGTCTTACTGTAAAGAGATATGCTTCTTCCGTGTGGGTGTGTCGCATTTGTTTGTGAGTCGTCGTGACTGTACGTGTTTGCATGCTATTTGCAAGCTTCTATCTATTTGTTTCTCAAAGTAACCACGCACATGCCCCGCCCATTACATCATACCTTTCTGCTTGTTTTGTATCTATTTCAGTTGCCTCCCCATTAAAGAGATGAGACACACGTCCCATCAGGCAACACTGCTCTGGCATACAGGGCATGACAGTTTTTTGCTGTGTCTCTGTACTGGACTCCGCGCTGAAGTTCGCTGGCAAGCTCACCCTCAAACACCAAGGCAGGTAAGATAGCTTTGTGTTTTACCTTATAGTAACAGCTGTTTCTTGGTGGAGTGCCTTTGATGTATGCTTCTAGCTTCAGGATGTCTCAATACTTATGGAACCCAAAATATGAGAGCAGTAGGTTTTAACAAGGGTTTTGGTTTTGGTTCCAACACTGATAGACTGAGACCAAATCAGCCCCGGACCCTCTGCCTTCCTAAACTACATTCTCGGGCTTTTAGGCTTATAAGGCATTTCGAGAGTTGTCTTTTTTGACCATTTGGATACCTTTGGCAAGCAGTATTGACTCTGCCGACAGCTCATCATATTTTCGGTAGTCAGAGGCGCAATAAAATGCTTTGAAGCCCCTGGGCTATTTAATTTGTCAGACCCCCCCAAATGTGCCTTGATGGTGTCACTGGTGAGGGAACTGGCAACAGTAAAAGTTGTCAAATGGGGATTTAGCCCAGGTAAGCCCAAGCACAAGACAGGTTTGTTTGTTTAGCACATTTTCACATTAAATAAGATCAGGTTATAGCAATGGTTATGGCTGTTCGCCTGATTTTAAAGTGGTGACATTTGCTGCATTTCTGATCTCCTCGGTGAGTAACTTCCAGGTATGAGCAGCAGAATAGCTGAATGCCCATTGGTCTTGCTTATTTATATATATGACAAGATTCTAATGATCTTAGTGGTACTGCTGTCAAAAATAAATCAAAGAGGTTTATGGGTGGGAAGTGATCTATAGAAGACATACCAGAATAAAACCCGGGAAATACAGAGGAGAGGTTAGGCATGTACATAACGAGGCTGTAATATGATTGATCTTTAAGTAAATATGATATTTACATAGAAACTCTGTACATCATGCATAATCAGACAGGTTTTCATCAACCTTTTAATTTAGGAAGTTGAACATCTCTGAAAGATCAGTGGTTCTGGGTCTGAACAGGTGTTTGCAAATGTGCGAAAGAAGAGGAACAGATTAGAAGGTGAGCTGGAACCCTGTTTTCCTATCATGTTCCTGACCTCCTAAAAGTCCATGTAACCACCTCACTAGTCAGCTTTCTGATAGATCTCGGATCAACTCCTGGGCCTCTTGCGACCCTGATGAATGGCCGTAGTTATAATCTCTACTGATGCCAATAGATGAGAATGTAAAAATAAGGAAATTAAGTAAAGAAGTAAAATATTTTAAAAAGTGAATGTTCTAAATAATCCAGAAATTTTTACTCTTTATTTTTATTGACGTTTTATATAGATCATTAGAAGTGAGATGTATGTAATAATCAATCATTTACAAAACGCATTCAGGTGTAATAGTCTTTCCGGATTTGCAACAATGTTTGGCATGTGAACTATCTTCTGCTGGTTAAAAGGTGATGGATGGTGACATCAGCACATACTTTTCCCTGGTTCAGGATCAGCTAATCGCCCCCCTGCCCCTCAGCCGCTGAGATGAACTGGAGTTCTTTGTTGGGCCTCATCGGTGGGGTGAACCAGCACTCCACGGTGCTGGGTCGGGTCTGGTTCTCCCTGGTCCTCATCTTCCGGCTGCTGATCTTTGGGGTGGTGGCTCAGCAGGTTTGGAACGACGAGGCCACGCAGTTCGTCTGTAACACAAACCAGCCGGGCTGCCGTAACGTTTGCTACGACAGCGCGTTCCCGATTTCGCCGGCACGACTCTGGGCCCTGCAGCTCATCGCCATCATCTGCCCCTCGCTCATAGTCTCTGCGCACATCAAGTACCGGCAGGAGAAGGACAAGCAGTACTCAGCAGCCAACAGGGGGGCTCGCCTTTACGCCAACCCCACCAAGAAACGCAGAGGCCTCTGGTGTACCTACCTGTTCAGCCTTTTCCTGAAGGCCGGCTTGGACATTGGCTTCCTGTACGTCTTCTTCCACATATACCGCTACAATGTGCCGCAACTCTACCAGTGCTCCCTGGAACCCTGCCCCAACACGGTAGATTGCTTCATCTCCAGGTCCACCGAGAAGAAAGTGTTCATCATCTTCATGGCCGTCTCCTCGGCCGTCTGCATTCTGCTGTGTCTCTGTGAGATTTGCTACCTAATGTGCCACTGCTGCTGGAACTGGGAGCGCGTCCTCAGCCGGAGGGCAGAGTGGCACGACCCCACTGTCACCGCAGAGACCCGGGCCGCTCAGCAGCAAGCCTCCGGCAAGCTGACCATCCAGCACAATGACATCGTCACGGTGCATGATTCCAGCACCAGCAAAAAGCTGTAGGTATGGAGACTGACGCAAGCTGCCTGTTCCTCCGTTAGTTACACAGGGGGCTTAACTGTCCAGGCCAGCGAGCAAATGATCCTCAGGAAGCAGAGGACACCCACCAAGGTGCATGGGGTACCGGGACACACACAATATTGGTGGCTAAATCTGACCAATAAGGTTAAATGCCTTTGGTTTGTGGGAGGAGCTTGACAAGAACGCTTAATAGAATTCAAAGCCATGTCGCCAGCAATGATGCCATTCACTGGGCCCCATCACTGTGTAATCTGAACTACAGTCACAGAATTACTGGAGCTTGGAATGTCCATGGAAATATTAAATAAAAATAAAGGAAGACTGGAATGCATCTTAGGGGGGACATTCAAACATGACATTCGCATTCTTTGTAGTCATTGTATGCCACTGGAAGATCATAAGAGAAATTTCTCAACAGCTACAACAGCAAAATTTACTGTTTTAGTGACAGCTATTTCACAAGAGACATGATTTTGTACTCATTCCTTTGGCACTCCCATTTCTGAGCATCATGTACATATGTTTATGACAGACTTTAATTACTTTGTATATGTTTTGTATAATATATTTAATTGAAATGTTGAATAATACAATAAAACAGTGATAAAAGCACATTTTAACATTGCTCTTTGTAATAATCATCTCCTTTTCAGAATTATTTGAATCCTGACCTACTTTAAGGGAGATATGACCTGTGTAACTGAGAAAAATCAATAAGACCTTGAGTAGTAGCTAGTCTTGTCTACCTTCACTGGAAACATTGCTTTTAAAAGTGTGATGCATCACCTGAAAACCATCCGATACATATTTATTGTTTTGTGAAGAAAAAATGAACCACTCTTATATCTGTTTGTCTATTTTCTTGTGTGAATACATAAAGAATGTTTGCAATGAGTTCAGCTGAGGTCTATCATAAACTAAGGGTGCACTCAGAAGCTATGTTCCTGAAACTTCCTTGTGCTTCCTTGTGTGAAGCAGAACCTCTCTTCAGTGCAAAATCGGTTCAATGGCTGCAAATTTCGCAGCACTGCGCCCGCACCTTCCCCTGGGACTCTCAATTGCACAGAGCTGTCAGGTAGCCTAGTGAGGGCACGGCGCCCAAATCTTGACAGCTTTACTTCAGCTCTGAAGCTGACAGCTTGACAGAAGAAACGCGAGTCAGAGGCTGTTAGGGGGCAGCCTTCTGTAAAACATATAAGATGTGAATTTATGGAGGCAGCACACATGGCCCTCCGTCCCTGCCTCCAAAAAACCTCACCCGCCCTCTCGAGAAGATGACGGAAGGAATGATTTGAGAGGAGGGAGACAGGCCTGAGCCCTTGGTGCAGATCTGTGTGTGGCAGTGATGATGGAGACAGGACCAGTAACACAAGTACAGTGATGGTATGCATATCTTTTTATGTGTGTGTGTGAGGCTGTCTCCTGGAATCACCACAGCATAGGGTGTGTCCAAAATTGCATACTTGTCTGCTATATAGTAGGCAAAATATAGTATGAAAAATGAGTATGTCCAAATACTCAGTATGAATGAGACAGTAGGTGAATGGTACCTGGATGACATACTACATTCTGCCAGACCCTCAGTATGGATGAGACAATAAGCGGACGGTACCCAGATGACATTCTACATTCTACCAGATACTTAATATGGATTAGACAATAAGTGAATGGTACCCAGATGACATACTTCATACGGCACGATTCCAAAGTATGCAACCAATGGACGTTATGCTATCTCACAAGGCCACGGAAACTGCACCTCTATATGGAGAACGTTTAACAACAATATGGCGTGGGTAGGAAGTACCATCTCTTCATCAAACTGACGATTTCAGTAGAAAAGAACAGCCAGGTACATAAGTCGATTAGAATATGTACTTTTGTTCATTGACAGTTTTTAACTTTCCCGGGGGCTAAAGCTTCATCATTCCTAATACATGCATACGGTTTTCATGCAAACATACCATACTACAGGCAGTAGGCTCCGAACACAATTCAAAGCTTACTCTGTTAGCATGCGATTTCGAATGCACCCGCAGAGTGGTTTTTAAACAGGGTAGTTATCACACCTGAGGGACAATATCCGTCTGGGCTCTGGCCAAACAGATGGCAGTCCTCCCTCCTGACAGTGCTGGTCAGGTCGCCTGCCAGAACCTGACAGGTACATGCCGCCTGTCCAAAAAAACCATAGCAATGCCAGCATTTATCCCAGCGGCTGTTGCAGCTGTTGCCCTCCTTAAAAGCCATGGGGTAGTAGAAAAGTGGAAAAGATTGTGAATAATCATCAGTTCCCTTATGGCTTAGACAGTGCATGGAGCTCAGTCACTCGGTGAGTCAGTGTGGAGTAGCAACAACCTGCATATTTAGTAACCAAAGCATTGTGTATGACAAATGACATCAAATAGAATGCAAATATATATCATATGTAGTGAGCAGCCGTGAAAACTAAGAGTTTGACAATGCAAACAAAAACAGATGGCGCCCTTCGGTCAACTGCAGCACTGAAACCTGAGCAATAAGGCCCAGGTACGTATCACATAATCTGTGGATCTGGAGGAGCTCTTCTGTCATGTTCACCAGACGCAGCCATGTGCAATTGCATCTCCCAGCTGACCTACCCTTTTAAAGGAATGTGGTCTGACTGTACCTGAATCGGATCAGCTAGTCTTGGCTATGAGCGAAAAAGAAAATAATAATTTTCAGTGAAATTGGATCTACTGGTTCTTCGAGTTGAAAGGATGCCTGAATGGCTTTTATTTTGAAAACCCCCTCATTTAACTATGCTTCAGTCGTTTTAAAAACTTACATTTGGCATCATTTATTTAGTATACAATACCCGAGTTCCCTCACATTACTTCTGCTTCATTAAGTTATGAACTTCGTTCTTCCTCAATGCTGTAACTCCATAAATGAATTTCCTTAAAACCCTAAAACAAAAGACACAGACAGAGGTACAGTACCAGTGGTAGATATAAATAAATCTGTGTCGAGAAAACGATACTTTATTCCCGAATCTCTATTGTTCCACACAGAAGCACTATAGGCTACAAGTGATAACAAAAGAAGGTACAATATTGCATTTGTGTCAGCCTGTTTGTGCTTTTAGCTCATTACGGCAGAATCCATTTTTTTTTTAAATTATAAGTAATAATTACTAATCATGATATTTTGCATTTAAAATTTGAGCTATTGTAGCATTCTTAACCAAAATAACGTTTAATGGCGATTAACTGTATTCACTTTAATAACTGTTATAATTTGTGAATTTCCTCGATTTTTTGTTTTTCCAGCGGCAGGGCAAAACTCGCGTACTGTCAAACTAATAGGAATAATAAAATAAAATAAAAAATAACGCTATTAAATAGTATATAAAAAAAATATCAGAAAACAAGGCTACTGATTTACGATGTAGCCTATTTAAGGAAAAGGTGTACAGTCGAGAGCTCGAGACGCGTGCTGATGATCTTTTTGTCCAACTCACTACTCCGTCAGTTTCGTTTCATCAAACTGACAAATCTTTCATCCATTGGCGAGTTTTTCATGGCCATTGCGTAAGAGGACCTAAACTAATCAAGTATGCTTGGGGGCGGGCTTTCTGAAGGCGGAAGTGTGGTTTGTCTTGCTGTAGCCATAAAGGTGAGTGAGTTTTTGAGCCGCTGGGAAGTGGCTAGCACATACGATTCTGTCTTGTTATATGTGAAATTAAACACCGCAAGGTATAAAAGACATTCCCATTAATTTAGTTGTCGTGGTTTTGCCTGGTGCTTTTTAGATATGTAGCACAGTAGTTACTCCGGTGGTAATAAAAAATAATAGCATTAAGCTTTAACTGTGCATTCAGATGTGGAAGGTGGTGTTGCCTCGAAGTAGCTATGTTTGATTTTCACATTACTTTGCTTACAAATGGCTGCGTACTTTCTGCTGAAGTTTAACGGACGTTAGATTGTATATTATAGTTTTCATGTTTATTGTGTTTTGTATGGAAAATGGACATAAACTGCATATTTGTTTATTTAATTACTTTGCAGTTGTGGTCCAGCGTGCAGATATGTGGCCAGTGTTGTGGACCGCCATGCGAACGTACGCCCCCTACGTAACCTTCCCAGTAGCCTTTGTGGTGGGGGCTGTTGGTTATAATTTAGAGTGGTTCATTCGGGGCACTCCGGCTCGGCAGCAAGAGGAGAGGGGGATCCTGGAGCAGAGGGAGGAGCGCAAACTGGAGGAGCTTGCGGAGCAGGACGTCACTCAGGTCACCAGCCTGAAGGAGAGGCTGGAGTTCACGCCGAGGGCGGTACTGAACCGAAACCGCCCGGAGAAAAGCTAAAGGTGCCTGTCATGTAGAGCCACGCGAAGGGGTTAATGTCAACTATCGTTATTCGTATTGCCTAACAATGGACTGTTGTTAGGCATATTCTTCATTTGTTCTACAAGTTTAATCTCGGATGCCTATTTGGGGAGGAATGTTGTCTGGACTTCTTTTTGTGTCAAAGTATTATGTGTATTTTTCATGACAGGTTGAAAGTCGGAAGTCATGAAATAGCTATCGTAACATCTGAGACATTTTCCCACAGTTAATGTTCAGAAAAGGTTGGTATGAGACCTGCGGACTATTGCTTTTCTCTATTAGATTCGTAGTATCAATTTCCTGTTGCACATGATCGGTGAACTACAGCAAAGTTGGAGCACGTCGAGATTTCAGTCGCTGTTTTCCTATGCTTCTCTCCCAAAGACAACGCTGACAGCATGCATTCAAAACAAGAGCAAGCATCCCACAAGAGACTAACCCGCCAGCGTCATAAGGGCAGAGCCTGGGGAATGTGTGACGTGTGCGCGCGCAGTCTGTCTCTGTAGGTCTGGGAAATGTGTGCTATTTTTTTTAAATGTACCCTGCCACATTTCTGTTCTTTCACCCAGCATTTGCACATTTATTTTTCACCCAGAAGAAAAGCCACAAGCAACTCACTGTGAATTTTTGCTTTCATTTTGGAAAGTACACAGCTCACAGCAGTACGCTAATTGCTGGAGGTTTGAAAAGTACTGAAAATGGAATCAAATTATGTATGAATTGTGTTGGATCTATTTTACTTGCTCCTGTCCTCTTGTGGATCTTTAATGTGCTATGTTGAACCAAGAATTTCAAGTAAAATGGTAATAAATATGCTATTCATTTTAAGAGCTCCGATAGTGAGTTACATTATTGATTGCAATTGCTACCTGGTTATACAATGTAATATATTGCAGTGGTACCTCGGTTCTTGAACTCAGTAGTACTTGGAATATCACAAGTCGAACCGTGAACACTGACCCAATATAAATTGTACGCGCCAGGAATTCTTGAATGCCTTCTTCACAGACTGGACGATTACCCAAATAAAGCAGCACATTACCGTAACTAACATTAAATAAACCACTAACTTACGTGTACTATTAGAGCATTTATGTAATTTATTTAAGCTTTATTTTACCCGGCAAATTAACTGAAAACCAATTCTCACTGCTTTACGTGATATTAGGGAGAAATAGCACATTACGCATCGGAACTGCCTGGTATACAAATGTCATGCGTGTAACTAAACTCTTCAGCCAATAAGGACAAAGATGTGTCATCACGGAGGCGGTTCCAGTTTGTGCAGCAGATTGAGAGGTCGCAATGCATCTAACCGTAATGCATTGCCTTGGGGTCAGAATGCATTGTTTTAAACCAGCGCTGTAAGCAAGTCGAACACACCCAATGACCAGACCGGGGAAACAGACTGAAACACGGACTTAATACAGAGAACTAATGACAAAAACCAGAAACAGCTGATCACATGGGGATCCCACACGAGGTTAACAGGGGGGCGTGGCACACGGAAGGAGCAGATCAGGGCAGGACAGGGGTAACGTTGGTATAAGATCTTTATCATTTTGGAAGTAATTAAGAAAAAATGCTCTTATTGTTTTATCCTGTTAATTTTGTGTTTAAATGCTAAAAAACACATATTTAGGTGTAATTTTGCGGGGCTGGGAAACAATTCATTTGTTTTCCATTATTTTATATGGGAAAAATTTGATCAGAACTCAAACTTTTTATGATTCGATTCGGAGTCCGGAACGGATTAAGTTTGAGAACTGAGGTACCACTGTACAACTATTTATGTAGTGGCCTTGTAAGTCCCTGAATATAAAAAGTTTATAAGTACAAAGACACTAAAAAGCTGTGAAATGAGCAATTCAACAATTAGGATTAAATTTTATATGCTCAATAATTTTAAACATATTACTCATTCGGGTCATTGTTATGGACGTTTTGCAATTTAGCTGCACTGAGTTAAGATGGAACGTGAATACCATACATGTCGCGGTTCCTGTGATAACGATACAGCTGGGCCTTCCCCTATGAAGCAGAAGGTGGCACCAGCATGGCTGCTTTGATGCTGATGAGACACCCCCCCCCCCTCCAACAACAAAAAAAAAAAAAACAATGTATGCAGGATGCGGAACATTAGAGATCAAACAACTTTTTTGTAAAACCGATTCCAGGATAAGTGTTTTGTTTTGAGGGTTTTTTTGTCGTCATCTGGGTCAAGCGTGTAGGCCAAAATCTTGGGAAATAAACAGGATGCCACCTTACTGGCTGAACTTTGTTAGCTGTATGCTGTTACGTCTCACGAAAGACTTTCCTTCAGCTGCTTAGTATTTTTCTGCCACAAGGCTAAAAATGGACCGACAAAAGGTTGACAACGTGCGCATACTCTGATAAACTTGGGAGTGGTATGCAAAGTAAATGCAGGCAGCCACTTCTGCACAAACTATACATATGTTCTGTATCTATATCTTATTTATGACAGTTTATTGATTCCTTTGGGGGGGGAAAAAATCTCTTTTCGCCTACCCCATCTTGCTCTTCATATGTGTAGGTGACAGCGAGCTTGGCAGCAAAGGGGAGCTACCTGCTGGAGCTGGGTGTTAAGGGTCACGCTCAAGGACCCAGAGACATGACAATTCTACTGGTACTGGGCTCAAACCAGTGACCTTCCGATCACAGGCATGAGGGCATTTCCTGCTGGGCCACACGCTGCCCCCTGTGAACTTGCAGTAGAAGATGCAAGTCGGTTGAGTCAGTGTCCTGATCTCCCTGGGATGCTGCATGTTTATTGCCAGCACTGTGAACCTTGTTATCGGGACTCCGTCGCTTTTGATGGAACAGAACAGCAATCAGGCTAAACGCATTCGAGGAGCAGCATGCTGTTGTGGTGCTCCTTCATAGTCCATATTCAGATGGTACCATCCTTTCCGGGGGGGGGGGGGGGTGCGGGGAATTTAGAAAAACTGGGGAGAAGGGTTGTGGTGTGTA
>JABFDZ020000050.1:13597166-13617280 GCA_019775955.2 Pollimyrus isidori | reverse complement strand
ATGCTTCCTCCCCCCTGAATCTGTGAGGCTGCATCACTAAGAAGGGAGACTGTACACCCCATTATGCCTTTAAGAGCCTTAATGACATTTCCGACTTCTAATGCAGTGAAAGAAAACAATGAAGTAGGTCACAGTGGATGAAAGAATCGTTAGCCGAGAATTTTACTGTAACTTCTGCCGTTGAAGTTTAAATAGTAACCTCCTTGTGCTGCCTGATTTAACAAAATAAAAGGAATAATGCATAATTTGAAAACTTTAGAAATAACAGGATCTGATCTATTTTGGCAAAATAATCTATGAATTGCTCAATGCTTACGAATTGCCTCAAAGGATGTTTAGGATTTGATGAAAAGAGCAAGTTTATAGGTAAAACTGGTTAGTGGTGGCTTGGTGTTTAATCATCAGCACTCTCCAAATATACTTCCCACCTGCTTTCCAAGCTCCTGCCTGTTGTCAGGAAGGCAGATGCCTCTATCTAAGCTGTAAAGTTGGGCACACTGCCTGGCGCCTGGGCTGTGACCTCAGCCAGGCCCAAAATGGTTTTGTGGTATGAATGTATGACACAGAGCCTCGGAGCAATTTAATAGCGATAACAGGGTGAAATATATGTGTGCAAGAAACGGAAAGATGAATAATGTAGTTGACTGCAATGGTTGACATGAATAATGATAACGACTCCTTATTTGAAAGAAACCCTTAATCCCACAGGACTGGATCTGTCCCAAACCCCAGATGGGAAACAGACTTCAGGATCCTGACTCCCGTTTACTTGCATTCACAGCATTGGATTAGTCCTTCTCTTTCTGTGTATCTCTATGAAGGCCAGTAAACTGATAGAGTGATTCTCAATAGCAAGAAAGCAAAGACTGTACTTGTGGTCCTGGCAAGACCAGTCTTGCTAACCTGCCTCCCGACTTGGGGCACAACGAATCATGGGCTTGGTCTCGTTTGGCGAGGATGCAACTGATGGATCCTTGATATTTGGGTTGGGGCAAGAATTACATTCAGGGATTTTTACCATCCTCATTACTTCTGTTCTTAGTACAGGAACTGGTCTTTGGCAATGGTGAATGCCAGAAAACGGGTACATGACAACACAAGCACGGTCAAGTGCATACTGTATATCGATAAACACCCATAGTCCTGTAGATCTCTAATGAAAGCCTCCAGCACTACGGCCTTCCTCACCAGCTGAATTATGGGAGATTTGTTGGTGTCGCATTAATCATTTTTGCAGACACTGTTATTTACAGTCCGTCCCTGGAGTGTTAGGGTTAGCAGGCTTCCTTATGGGCACAGCTGAGATGTGATTTGCATAGACTGCTGTATTCACCACACACCATGCATTTATGTCTCTCTGTTGTGTATTTTGCGTCTCGTATTTATTCTCTGTCTGTGTTAAGCCCTAATTGTTAGTTGTTTATGGTCATGGCATCTAACTGTAGGGAGGTTGTGCCAACAAAAATTTCCGTTGGGTCCTGTTGTGTGGCGATGCTGATCTCAATGATCATGCCACCAGCCAGGGGTTTTGAACCAGTGACTAACTGGTCACAGGGTCCTAACCCTCAGAGCCACAAATCCACAGATTTGGACCGCAGAGTCTTAACCCCGCCATAAATCGGCACTCCAGGTCATCATGGAAATTTCCAGTATGTCTCACTGCAGGCTGGGTGGAATTCCATTGTCCCAGGTCACCAAGGCAGCGGGGATAGATGTGTCCATGTAATGGCTGGCAGGATGTTGGCCAGATTTACGCACAATGAGAAATGTCCCATTCAGTCCGCTATCTCGCAGCGTCCCAGGACAGAGGGTGGGGACCAGCGGCACATCCCCCGTCCTCGAATCTTCCTGTTTCACACGGTCAGGGGTCCGCTGCTCCCACAGTCCACTGTCAGTGTCCTCCTTTGAACCGAGGTCATACTGGCCCAAGCCCCGCCCCTTCCCTAACCCACAGCCTATTCCAAAAAAAAACACAAGCTGTAAACATAAACACACTCAGGATGATACGTTGCGATGAATGTGAGGTAGGGCACACACACACAGACAAAGGCAATTACACAAAGACTACCCACATGCTATACAGACAGTACACACTCTGTCACGCCAGGGTGCCCAATAAATGCCTGACCCTGTGCTTGGACCTATACCTTATACATAATTTGTTAATATACAGTATATATATATATATATATGTTTGTCTCAAAGTAGTATGGGATATGGGAACAAAGGCATCCCAATGCAAGTGTGTGCTAATGGAAAGCATTGTTTCATAATGAAGTCCTACGGGCTTCCTTTCTTGGGTTTTGAGGTCAGCATGGGGATAAAATCCCTTTGCCCGACATTTGTAGCGGCATGCCCAGTGTATTGGAAAACATGGCATATCGAAACAATTCCCAGCACAGGGCTATTGTCCGGCTGAACAATCCTCGCAGGTCTATCTGTTGGGGCAACAATGGAGCAGCGGGAAAAGTCAAAGGCAGCAAACTTCCTCCCTAGCATGTGGGACAAGTTCTCAATGGGGGCCTGCGAATGAACAGAAAGCCGCGCTTTCATTGTTATGCTCGTATTGCATGTGGGTGCATGTTAGTGTGCAGGACACACCAAACGGGATGTACTGCGCATCACCATGTTTAGTGCCCTTTTTAGGAACCCATGAAATAAGCACGACATCAGCAATGCAAAGGGCTGACCCTCGCTGAAGAATAACCAGGCAACATGCTGATGTTATTTTTAGCCCAATCCCCTCCTCCCTCTCACATCATGTGACTGTGGGCTTCGGTGCCCGTTATGGCTTCAGAGAGGGAAGTGGCTTTCTTCGGTTCAGCTGGTGCACAGTGTCCGACGGTTCTGGGCAGCCAAGTTTGGCACAGGTGACGCGTGGCCTGAGGCATCCCGGTGGCTTTGCATGCTGGGATGCCTCCTGCACTCCAGCATGGGTTCCTGTCTCTGCTGAGTGACACGAGAGTGGGGAGGGACAAGAGGGGTTGGAGGGGGCAGCAACAATGCCAGGATGCAGGAAACAGTGAGAGGGGCTCCAGCAGATCTCAGCTGAGCACTTTGCTTTCTAGCAGCTAGGGGAAAGCCCCAAAAATGGCTGGGTGATGCGTATGGCGTGGAGAAGGTCAGGTCAGACCGGACAGTACAGGCAGGTGCGCATGGGAAACCTCCACAAGTGGAATCATGACTCATTTAAATTCCCATTAAGGCAAATAATGACAGTCAATCAAATTTAATCTCGCATATTTTCATGAGTACGTATGACATGAAGCCACAGTAGAGAGGTCCATCAACGATAGATTGCAGGTGATGTTGGAAATGAGTTTGGGTGAGGGGTCATCATCAGGATGAGAGACGAGGATGTGGTTCAGCAGGCAGCGACGGGCTGGGGGGGTCACACAGCTCAGGTGTCCCTTATTCGCTCACTCTGCAGTTCGGCACAAAGCAACAGCAGGGTTTTCATTTGGTTGGTGGTGGATGAGGGGGGGGATTGGCTGGCCTGCGTTCCGGAGTGATCTCTGGGCATGGCTGCCATTGGCAGCACAGGAGCAGGGGGGGGGGGGGGGTGCGTCCATGGACTGTTTGGTGACCCCTGGGTTCTCTGTGTTGTGACCCCGACCCCCACTGTACCAGCTGTGGGAAGAAAACAAACAAACATTGAAAAGGCCTGTGGTTTCAGTTGGCTGCTCCACAAACGCGGGCAAATGCAGCTCCACGCGGCTAGCGGCTGTAGTCTGTGCCCTTGGTGAAAAGCTAAACGAGGAATGCCACGCTCACCGAGGGGCCAGAAAGTAAAATCCGCACAAACTCGTCCCACCAAGGGCCATTTCCTGTCGGAGAGGAGCACCTTATCTGGAAATGGCTGGAAATGACCGGACTGGAAAGGGCGGCGTAAGAACAGAACAGACTCGTGCTTGTGACAGAAGGAAGCAAAAGTGAAATCATGGAGTTGCAGTGGCGGATTTCGGCATTTCTATCAATAACAGTCGCGCCAAGTGGACAAGTAACCCAATGCCAGAACTCAGCGGAGTCCTTGGTCACTGCCTTGTGTCTCCCATGACGCTCTCATGCATATATAGTAAATAGCTGCTTTAAAAGAATCTCATATCTAAACTGTCTCATTAGCTTCCTTGTAGTTTTAACTAGTATAATTGCTTGAGGACAGGCTGACTTGAGCTGATTCTTGTATATAAATATGGGCATCTGTGGGAAAATTTCTCTGGAAAATAAAAGAGAAAATTGCTATTTCTGTTCAACATCCCAAAAGACCAGCTGCTCCCTTTGCATGGGGTCATTGAAACTTGTGGTTTTTCCCAAGTGTTACTAATGTTTTTTTTATCGACTTCCTTCAGCATAGGAGCTTGTTATTTTTTCTTAAGTAATCGTTTTAAAAAGGATCATATTAAACCTTAAATTTGGACTGTG
The DNA here is from genome assembly GCA_019775955.2 of Pollimyrus isidori. Taxonomy (NCBI): domain Eukaryota; kingdom Metazoa; phylum Chordata; class Actinopteri; order Osteoglossiformes; family Mormyridae; genus Pollimyrus; species Pollimyrus isidori. The sequence goes on along the minus strand of JABFDZ020000050.1, from coordinate 13,612,858 downwards.
TCAGTTCCAAGCATGTTTTTCAGAAGACACTGGGCACTGGAAAGAGATCATACTGCTTGGGAAGGTTGAAGGTAAATGAGGATGACTGTCAACAAGGTTGGTGAACTCAGTCATCACAATAAGCAACATACCACCTGCACGCCTGAGGACTCAGGTGGGGCTTTCTGGAGGAGTGCCAGCGGTTTGATTGCCAAGAGCCAACACTGATTTGAAGGCACCGAATAAGCATCTGGCAGTGGCAGGCAGTCACACTGCTGTCAGTGTCACTGTGTAGATGGACTCATTGCTGCCCCACAAAGGCAGAACACACTAACTACACTGACACTGAAAAATAGGACTTCAAAGTTTTTTTTACTGTCCACCCATAGGTGTAGTAGGCAGGTAAATGATCATCTGTTTATTCAAAACCAAACACAGTCAAACGCAAAATAAAGCAGCTTAAGACATTCAGGGCCTGTATCACAAAGCTGGATTCTCGATTAGCTAGTTAACTTGTTGGATTTAAAGTACTCAAGTTTAAATGGACTTTATTTTCATTCACTTACACTTGGCAAAAACTGTTACATCTGGCATGATATCCAGCTAAGCAAAAGAAAATCCTGCTTCGTGATATAGATCTCAGATTTTCTGTCATAACTCAGTTCTGGAAAAATGTTGTTGCTGTTCACTCAAAACCACGTATGTTCACTTGACTAGGGCTCTGTGGCCAAAAGCTGTGATAAATCAGAAACAGCATCACTGCCTTTGTCCTGTTTTATATTTGACTGTGTGTGAAAACACACTCAGAGGAGTATGCGGCCCATTCCTCACCAGAGTCAGCAGGGTCTAGACTGCAACCAAAACGCTGGAGGTTAAAACCCAAGGTCAGCGAAAACCAAATAGCATCCGTCCATTTTCAGCGACCGCTTTTCCGTGAAGTGGTGCATAGGCTCCGTGAGAGTGCGGTTTATGCGGACTGGGCGCTAGCGCTTCCAAAAGCACACAAGGAGAACATGGACGCTGCACACACACACATCAGGGGATGGATTTCAACAGCAACTCCAGACGGGAACCCAGTGGCCCACCTCTCAGAGCATAAACAGCCAGATAAATATGGCTTAATGTGTTCAGCTGAACACGCCTGGAATCGAAGCCGACAGTAAGAAACAGGACATAGTGCAAAATATCTCACCTTAATGTGCTATTGATGTCTTCACGTCCTTTAATTCTGTCTAGATTTTTCTAGCCTTTCCTCTCTGCATTTAAAAGAAACTTTTATTTCATGCACAGAAGGAATGAAACAGTAACACAGACACATTATCATTTTACGTGAAGGAAAACCTGAACCTCATCATCACACACAAAAAAACGAACAATATTATAATCTCACTATGCATGTATTCACTTTTAAAACCTGTGCATCCTTTTGGGAATGGAGACTGTGATAATCAGTGTCACTTATTTAATTACTGATTTCTAAATATGCCGAAATTTACATTTCGTCATTTATTATGGGTCAAGAAACTATTATATTGCGAGTTATTTCTTGTCTCAATAAATATATTGCTAATTCGGTAGATTTAAATAATGTTTATTTGATAAAAATATAAACTTTATCATATGATGTATATATTAATGTGAAAAATTATAAAATACAATCTACATGTGCACTCAGCATCAGCACTCTTTGCTCACACTGCTGAAAACCCTAGCTGTTGTACCGTGGTGATCTTCCTGACGCAGCAACACAAGATGGCTTCCTTCTGGGCTGCTCCTCTTCACGCCCGATTCCCACCTCCTCTGTGTCCCCATACAGTACCGGAGAGCTGGTCCCAGGGACCGTTTACACAGCCTCTGCCCGATGGCCGTAACGAATCAGCCCGTGGGTCGGCCCGGGACCATCAAGCCGAGCCGCTGCCAGGTCCGTGTGCCAGGGTGGACCAGTGAGGCCCACGGGATATGCGGCGCCAGCCAAAGATGAGCTGAGACCCAGCGTCTCTGAAATCGGTCAAGGAGCCGGAACGGAATGTTCCCAATGTGCTCATAGGCCTACAGTACCCACCCCACCCGGCCTGAGTGGAAAAAAATCACATTTGCAAACATCGCCTGTCAGACATAATGCTTCTGCTGGGAGATGCTCTTTGTGCAGCTTCTTCTGTCTCCCTTGTGAGACGACCTTTTTGAGTCAGGCTTTGCTGAGGGGGTCAAGGTGAGGGTGGGGCAGATCAAGTAGTTGGGCAGAGAACCTGTAGGGGAACACTGGTCCATGTCCTGGTGCTGGTTTACCTTGTTCTCCACCAATATGCAGTCCTTGTACGATTGGGAGTAGTTAATGTCACCTATAGGAATCGGCAGTTGGCACCTCTCCTGATAAGAGGGAGGACACTGTGAAGCGGATATGCTGTGCTGCTTGGACGGCATCAAATCCTGGTCTCTCCTACGGAAATCCCTCTCCAGGTAGAGGGTTATGACCCGCTGGAGGACATAGAGGAGCTCCATAGCATTCAGTAGCATGGATACGCCAGCGATGGCCTGCATGTAGATGGTGAAGATGGTCTTCTCGGTGGGCCGGGAGACAAAGCAGTCCACTCTGTGCGGGCATGGTAGGCGTTCACATTCGTACTTGGGGAGGATGAAGAACCCGTATAGGAAATATATCCCCAACATAAAGCTCACCTCTAAGACCATCTTTATGCAGATGCTGAGTGTATAAGCACAGAGTAGCCTGCCCTTCAGTTTAGGCTGCCCAAAGATGGCTGTGTGCTCCTTAGTCACCTTTTTGACATTCACATTAACAGCCAGACTGCTACCCCTGTCCTTTCCTGCGACCAAGTGTTGTACCTCCGCCTCTTCCGATTCCTTCTCTCTCCATCCGTTGCGAAAGGCCACGTAGCCGAAGTAGAAGACGGTCGGTGTAGAGACGAAGATGACCTGCAGCACGAAGACGCGGAAGTGTGAGATGGGGAAGGCCTTGTCGTAGCAGGCCAGCTCGCACCCGGGCTGCGCCGTGTTGCAGATGAAGTCCGACTGCTCGTCGTCCCAAGCAGACTCAGCCGCCGTGCCCAAGACCAGGATCCGGAAAAGGAAGAGCACCGTCAGCCACACTCGGCCGATGCCCGTCGAGTGCTCCTGTCCCTCCTCCAGCAGGCGCTCCAAGAAGCCCCAGTCAGCTTTGGACATCGTACGGACCTGCAGAGGCCCCACCATGCACAAGCAAAGGGCACAGTGTTCATAATCCATGAAACCATACCTGCACCTCAGTGGTCGGCTAAAACATTCATAATCTTATCATTACATTACAGGTCAGCAAATCTCCAAAACTCACGGGATACATTTTCACGAAAATGTCTGTGGAGACAATTAATTGTTTTTCCATTATTTCTTATGGGAAAATTTTGATCAGAGCTCGAACTTCTTAGGATTCGATCCGGAGTCCGGGACGGATTAAGTTCTAGAACCGAGCTACCATGCACTGTATTTGTCTATGGCTATTTGGGTCGAGACAGTGACCTCTGAGTACTGTGCTGTGCTGAGCAGGAATATCTAAGCAGGCTAATCTGTCAGGAAAGACATCTCCCAATTTTTAGAATATTTCTGTCAACATGCATTTTTTTCTCTTCCTAATGTGATCCAATCTCTTAATTTCCAGGCTACGCAGGATCTGTTTACATACTGGAGCACACAGGATGTATACTCTCCAAGAATTACCATCTAAATATTAAACAAATCGTTTTGAGTGCAGTTTTCGGACACAAATATTTACATCACAATAGAACACTTAACTTTGAACTGCCAGTTATGCTTTGTTATACATCCGTTCATCTGTGCTATTTCTGTAAGACCATATCAAGCACACGGCTGTTAATTGTGAGTCTGCAATGCACTGGGGCCAAGATACAGGACTCTCATTGCAGGAATTAGTCAAAATCACATTTTAAAAGTAATTCATATTTTTTTTATGTGTGAACAGAACACGCAAAGGTGAAGGATCATAAACACTGAAAATATATTGTTTGTTTCTGGAAATGAACCCTGAACGTGCCGTGGCTACAAACCTGCATCGGGCCGCGAACCCCTAAGCAGCACTATGTCGATTTGGAGAGCAAACGGGCAGCACGCAGGAGATCGAGGTTATACTTATATTAAATACCAAAATTTTACTTAAGTGGTACACTTGCTGCAATTCCTGCAGATGGATAGTTGGGATCCATGTTCTATGTACCGGTAATCTAGAAGAAGGTTTAATTAAACTTCTTTCCTGTTTCCATTAAATTCATGGTTTATATTACTATTCACTTTGCAAGACATTTTAACCTATAAAGAATTTTATATAGCCTAAGAAAATCTATTTTGCACAGAAGCGGATATTAACGTTATGTAAAACTCAGTTGTTCTTCGGAAACTGGCGGTTAAGCCTATTAACGCTGACTAAAAGATGTTTAGTTTAAAATCTGAGATAATGCTCATGGGATCAAGCGATTAATTCAATTAAGCCTAAATAACAATCAGTATAGGATAAACCTATTTAAAACATAATCCGTTTAGGTCCAAAACAGTTTCATTTGCACAAGCCTGTTAAAAATCCAAGTTTGTCCCACCTCTCTACATTTAAGAATACTGTATCTAAAACCATGATGTAATCCGTATTATAATGACTACAGAAATCAGTTACCATTTTCACGTAATTTACAGAATAAAGAGTAATATGCGAAAACTTAAAAGTTGGCTAGTATAGTAGCGTATCAGTGGCAGTAGTAGTAGTAGCCTACTAGTAGTAATAATAATAATAATAATAATAATAATAATAATAATAACAATAACAATACCTACCCTCCACTAAACGTTTTGGTTGAACCTACAGTACCCTCGTACGCTGGGACTCCCGTTGCAAGCCGGCTTTCTGATGCACTAGTCTCAAGACTGCTGATGGCTTGGGATATTTGTTCAACAGAACTTTTTTTTTCCTTTTCCCCGGGAAGTCCCGCAGGAAATACAGTCAGGAAAAGGGATGGATCACGTCACAAATACCCCACCTCTTTTCAAGGAGTTCACGTCGTCGCAGTTATTGGTAACATATACTTATGTTAGTAAGTCACCTGTTGAAATTAATTTAGTAACTTAATTTCATTCTTCCCGTGCGATTATATTTAGTTCTTTGTTATGAATTAAATGTTTTTGCTTCTTGCTCATTTTATCCCTTGCCGCATCAAAATTAGGCTTATCGTCTTTTACATGCAAGTCCTCGACTCTCCCCACCGTACACCATGCTTACGTTAAAAACCACTGTAAAAAATAATTAAAAAGTGAGCAAACGCTGACAAAGGGCAGTGTAGGCTACAGGTGAGGAAGAAAGTCCATTTCCTCTGACCTGCTGATTTCCAACTAAGGGTTAGTCACCCAGTAATAAACTGGACTGTCTAAAATTTCAAAATGTCAAGAGAAAACATTGTGCTTTGTGTTTTATCCAGAACACTGACACATTGGACACTGAAATTCAACCCAAAGGTATTTCTATAGTTGTATATTAGGATCACTTCCAGAAAGTGGTATATGCTTTTCACAAATTGGGATTGTCTACCCCACATTACCTCTTCTGCTCCAGAGACACCTACTGCTTTTTACTGCATCCACGGGTCTCGTTTCACCTGCTTCCGGTTAAAGGCCAGCTTCTACCTTCAATAAATATTTTGTAGATGTGTATGCTGTTTTTCTGCGGTTTGTTTGTCATTTATTATTATTATTATTATTATTAATAATAATAATAATAATAATAATATTGTTGTTGTTGTTGCTGTTGTTGTTATTATTATCATTATTATTAGTAGTAGTACAGTAATGTAATACTGGTGCTGTGGTCTTCTAGAAACACGTTAAAATTTCGTCGTGAAGTATGCAGTTGTTCGTTAAAACATCTATAACCGTATATTTCATTATAGGATGCGCTTTCCCGAAGTACCACCAGGTGTCAGCAGTGTCATTTTTTTGATATGGCTACCAATGAACGAATCTTTCGATAGAACAACGACTTCAGAGTATGAGAGATACTATTTGCATATAAGTGTAACGCTATTGAGTAGCCTCAGTACCAAAGTCTAGCGTATTAGGCTAAATTAAATTTTGCGGAATGAGAGTGTGGTTTGAAGTATGCATGTTTAAGTGCAATATTAGGGATTAAATAACATTAAGCGAAGAAACAATAACAGGCAGTGCTTAAAGTGGCCCGGAGCGCAGTTCCAGAACTTCTGTATCCTAAAGACTTTATTTTTTTTCACCGCACAAATGTTAAATGTTGGAAAATTAGAGTTCCTGCACTTATTTTTTCCCACTTCAAGCACTGATAACAGGATATCCGTAACGAGAAAGAAATTTTAATTTAATTCATTATCAATTTTTCCATTATGAAAAATTAAAATAATAAGTATCTCTATTATGAAAATATACTGTATTAACCACATCTATATATACGTTTACATTTCCTGTATTCACTTTCCTATTCTGGGTCCTGGAGGGGTGCGAGGCAGGAAACGACCCAGGGTGTGGCCCCAACCAATCGCAGGGCACACTCACACGTCATTCACTCACATGTCATTCACTCACACATCATTCACTCACACGTCATCTACTCACACGTCATCCACTCACACGTCATTCACTCACACGTCATCCACTCACACGTCATTCACTCACACGTCATCCACTCACACGTCATCCACTCACACGTCATTCACTCACACACATTCACTCACACACCATCCACTCACACGCCATCACTCACACGTCATTCACTCACACGTCATTAACTCACACGTCATCCACTCACACGCCATCACTCACACGTCATTCACTCACACGTCATCCACTCACACGTCATCCACTCACATGTCATTCACTCACACGTCATCCACTCACACGCCTTCACTCACACGTCATTCACTCACACATCATCCACTCACACGCCATCACTCACACGCCATCACTCACACGCCTTCACTCACACGTCATTCACTCACACATCATCCACTCACACGCCATCACTCACACGTCATTCACTCACACGTCATTCACTCACAGGTCAGTCACTCACACGTCATCCACTCACACGTCATTCACTAACACGTCATCACTCACACGTCATCCACTCACACGTCATTTACTCACACATCATCCACTCACACGTCATCCACTCACACGTCATTCACTCACACATCACTCACTCACGCATCACTCACTCACACGTGATCCACTCACACATCACTCACTCACACATCACTCACTCACACACCATTCACTCACACATGCAGACCTATGGACAATACTCCTATATTATTGTCATGCCAGAATTATAACAGGATAGTGTTATAGCCGCATAATATTTTTGTAGCACTGATGTTCCATTCCAGAACCTGAGATTTTATCAAATATATTTCAATATATTCCATGTAATTATAGTCTCTGCATGTAAAAAGCACTGTATTTTTCTTTATGTCAAACTTATAAAATGCAGCTTGGTTCTTTTCATAGTCCTTATTCAACTGGACACATTCTACCTTTTCTCTGGCCAATTGTCCACTATACCTGTTTCACAGTACCTTTGTTGTGATTGTGTTGATTCAGAACAATTTGGCAAGGGAAAAAAAATCAGAAATTATACAGAGAAGAGCAGCTTTCCATTAATTGGAGGCTCACAAGTTCTTGCAAACGTTTTGGGGCCTTGGAACCCAGTTTGTTTACACATCGATTGTGGGCAAAAAGCTTCAGAGGGCTGATATCGATCCTTGTCGCTGGCCATTCACACGCATTGATCTCCGTCTTCTAGCCACTCAAGAGAAATTTTCTCTTGATTCCTTGGAGTACGGAGCAGTGTTTGGGCCAATGATATTTAAAAAATAAAATAAAATAAAAAACCAAGGATCTGAGGTCTATACGGTTTTGTGGCAGTTCTCTATCTTGCTACAGAATTGAAGGTGCACAGAAGGGCCAGGCGTCTTAGACGTGCTGTGAAAGGGCCACACAGTTGTGCAGATGGATGTACAGTCAGAGGTACCTATTAGCTGCCATTAGAGCAGCGGTGGCTTAATGTTTAGGGAACTGTGTTTATGGTTAGAGGGTTGTTTGTTTGAATCCCCAAAGCTGCCCCCAAAGCACTTGTCCTTGGGTGCTAAATAATATCTGCCCACTGCTCTTTTGCATACAGGTTAAATGCAATGGACACATTATGTTGTTGTGCTGTGTGGCGTGACGACGACAACAATTAATTGCTTTCACTTTGCATTTGCAATTCCGGGCAGAAAGGGGCATTCATATCATACCTAAACCACAAACTAACAGAAGCAATTCACAAACTAAATGTTTAAAGACCCAGAAATAAGTACTGTACAGCACCAATATAAGCTGCTGGGAATATTCCTTTTGAGGGTGTGAAACTCTACAACGGGCAGGTGCAAACCCTTCAGTGAGATTGCAGGCCACGATAAATACGTACCAAGCATGCCCCACTCTGCCTTGCCTGAATGCTCCTGGATGCTGAACGGTAAGTGGCTTTAATACCGGCATTGAGTTACACTGTAAATAACATTTGAATAATGTGCTCCTTTCATATGTGTGCATATCACAATCATATACATTAATAGCTCTAAATGCAGGTTACACACAGTAGGCTACCGATCATTATGTATCTACACTTCAGTCAGCATAGAGCAGGGTCTTGAATGAGATGGTCAGTAAAACGTGCGGCTAACTAGGGTTATAGCAATTAGTTGCGTGCGAGATACTACTTCCTCACAACGTTGTTCTGCTGAAATTGCGGACCAGCTGTTTCAAACACATCGGCCTCCGCCGATGTTCCTGTTTAAACAGTCGCAGCTGACAGTGGATTATGACTTATGAGGGGCGGATGAGCTGCCTGAGGTATTCAAACAAATTTGGATGGATGCTTCTCCGTGAGGTTTTTTCACGGTTTCGTGAGGGGGGGGGTTGTACCTTTTCATGGGTTTGCAAAGGCTGCTGCATGTGAATACGGCACAGCTAATGCATAAAAATGACCCGATAGCTCGTCCTCGGCGTTTTCATTACTGACCGCGGTGCGATCCATTTCACTGTTATTACACAAGCCCAGTTCCTTACAGGCGATACTTATACCTGTCAAGCTGTCCAACCGAACGGGACCCTTTCATTCTGCACTACTGGGGTCCTGTGATCTGGAGCAGCGTAAGTCAGTCACGGGTGTCGAAAGCACTGTTTGAGATTGACAACAGATATCCCTTCTGGAGGAAGGAAACCGAGTCAAGTTTAGTGCATAAGCGACGAGCCACGCTGACGTTAGTCGCTAGCATTGCCTTGGCTGTGTCCCACTACACCCCATAGTATACCCGCTTAGCGGAGCGTCAGTCTGTGGTGGGCGGGGGGGGGCAGCTCGGGCAGCACGTGGCTGATCGCGGGGGATTCTGGGAAGGCAGCCTTCTGCGCTCGGCTCCCTGCAAACCGTCGCCCGTTAATGATGCTCAGCTGGTCCAGCATTGTGCAGGAGGAGTGCTTAGGAAGCCTGGTGCTGCTGGCAAACACGCCAGCCAATATTTGAATATTTGAAAACACCACAAAAAATATGCAGTTTTCATGTGGAAATGATGCTATATTCTGTAAACTGAACAATATTGAGCTTTCTTAGTATTCAATTATAACATAGACCTCCATAATTCAAGTATTTTCAGAGAAACGATAAAATACATTTAAACCTGCTGCTGAAGTGATTATTTACAGTGGATACAGAAGACTGTTTTATACCCCCACCCCCCGGCAAATGGCTGAGTCATGTATCCTTGTTTATATGGCATTTTCCCTATAGTTACTCTTGGCTCTTCCAGTAGGACACCGTGAGCAGGGAGGGGCTAAGCCTTTCATGGGTGAGGCTCAGGAGACCATGCAGGTTAATTCTGGTCAGCTGTCCATCCATTCCTGTGGGTGCAGAAGTTGGTTTATTTGTTTTTATTTTGCCCCTAGTAACCCAGCGCAATATTACACCATGTCCTAAAACCCATAGCTGCAGGAGGCCAATGTTTACCTCAGCAAAGGAAAATAAATTTTGTTTGTTTCCATACTGCCAGCTCTCATATCTCGCTTGTTTTAGAATAGTGCTTGTTCAGTTCCTGCCCTTGGTAAACCTCAGCTCCCCTGGTTACATGGGTCAGCATGCTTGTTTCCCATGAGCACCATTTTAGTGCTACTTACACTAGCGGGAGTTTTACTTACACCACAATGTACTGAGGCCATAATGAAAAATGTCTGGTTTAGAGAAATAACCAATCAGATTGTTGAGGAGGCGGCCCCAACCACTCAGATGTATTGGTTCTGCCTCCTCTAGTTGCTTAGACCCACCTCCTTTTGCAATCTGATTGGTTATCTCTCTGGACTAATTGTTTTCCTGCCCTCAAAACTCCCACAGGCATCGCTCACATCATTTGCATTTCTTAAAGGAGTAAATTGTATATATTCTTGTTTTAATGCAGTTTTGCTTTGATCAACAAATGGAAGCACTGTTTGCACTGCAGACTATGTTTTCCACAAGTGTTTACATAAACAGGTCCCTGCCTTAAGTCTTGACTGCCTGGTCATTGACTTCCACAAGGAGGTCCAAGCTGTGGTACTGACCCAAAGAGAGAGAGCAGTATTTCAGCTTTATTTACCGTCTGATGAGTCACAGGGGATTTTCAGCGGTGGATCAATACATGGTAGGAAAGGTGAGGGAGGCCAGTTATATTTTTTTTACTGCAAGCCAGAGGTAATATGGTGCAAGTGGGCAGAAAAGATGAGCAGGGGCTGATGTCCTGCTTCCCCCCGGTTCCCACGGCACCCCCCACCCTTGCCTCGCAAGCGCCTGGGCTCGAAGACCGAAACCCAGCCGCTCTGGCCAGGAGGCATCCAGGAATGGCCGTTTCCCTCTAAAAACACAACCACGTCATGGGTGCTGAGATGCTACTCAGGATGGTCCGCGGTTACAGGGAGCTGAATGAAGTGAAGGTCTCTCTCTTGTGCCGGTCCTTCTTGGTGATCGGCCGGTTCCTCGGCCATGTGCACAGCAGCTCCATGCACGCCATCTGAAGAATTTAACATTAGCCGACCTGGTGGTATGTATGCGGCTTCTCGCTGTGCGTATGACTGAGCTCGGGACCTGCGCTTATTGTCATGTGGTGCCATATGGTCTGTGTGTGTGGGATGTCTAAATTATACATGGAGCAATCTGTTTAAGCCTGGCTTTTTGCATTTGACTGTGAAATTTTTTTCACTTCCCCTTTTCTTCTAGCTATACTGTTGTGCTGGCTGGCGAACGTGTCATAGTTCCATATAAAATACAGGCATCTCAGCTGCAGCCAGTGCTGTTTGATGTAATATTCATGATGCATTAGTGAAGCAGGCCAGGGGAGATGGTGTGTATGGCGGGGGGGGATTTCCATGCTCTAAGGCCCCTTAATATAAAAATCATGCACACAGAATAATTGCCCCGTCCATAAGGTCCCCCATCCCACTTTCCGCCTGGATAATGTTTTGTTCTCACACAGTTGCGCACACACGTCCACGCACGTATATGTATGCAAGGGTGTGTGTGTTGGGGGGGGTCGGGGGGGTTTTTTCAGCGCTGCTCTCGAGAGCCGTGTCAGTGAGCGCTCAAAGTGCCAAGCACACCCCATTACCCGCGGGCATCGGCTGAGTACGTGCTGCCCGCTAACTGATCCAAGCAACCAGGAGCCCCGAAACCGAAATCACCCCCCCCAACACATAAGCACATGCACGTATACACACACACACAGACACACACACACAGACACACACACATACACACACACACAGACAGACACACACAGACACACATACAGACACACACACACACAGACACACACATACAGACACACACACACACACACACAGACAAACACACACACACAGACAAACACACACGCACAGACACACACGCACACATACACATACAGACACACACGCACAGACACAGACACACACGCACAGACACACACGCACACATACACACACAGACACACACGCACACATACACACGCACACATACACACATACACACACACACACGCACAGACACAGACACACACGCACACATACACACGCACACATACACACACACACACACGCACAGACACACACGCACAGACACACGCACAGACACACATGCACACATACACACAGACAGACACACACAGACACACACACATACACACACACACAGACATACACACACACACACATACACACGCACAGACACACACATACACACACACACATACACACACGCACAGACACACGCACAGACAGACACGCACACATACACACAGACAGACAGACACGCACACATACACACAGACAGACACACACACACACATACACACACAGACATACACATACACACACACACATACACACACACACACACACACACACACATACACACACACACATACTGCATCAACTGCACGAATCTGGCCTGAGCTGCGACGGGTACCTGAGCCTCGTCCTGCTGCTCCACTGTCGCTGCTCTCCTCCTAGCTGCATTGATGCAGACATACAAAAAAAGTACCTAGAAAATCAGTGATGCAACTGATATAACAACGGCAAGAGGAAACTCCTCCCCAAATGCTCTGTCCTGGAATATCTAAGCATTTCTGCGTCATTTGCACAAATTGATATGTTTGCACAATGGAACATTTGAGAATGACATTTAGCCAGGGAAGTCGCTTTGTGTTTGAAAAAATATAGTTTCCATAGGAGGTCTGAAGGCTGAGCAGATCAGCCTCTGCCTCTCTGTTAATAATGAAGAGATGTTCTACATCTTGTTTTCTGTGGAACAGTGCTACAGAGCTCTGTGTAAATGTTAGATGCTTGTGTTCCACTTCTCCATAATGGGATATTAATGTTTGAACAGCAATGGGGCTATAGAGCAAGATCTGGATGACTAAGACTCACAGTGTACATCATTACATCATATGGCTATTTTATAGTGCCAGGCCACTTTAAGGTGTAATAGTCGGTCTTTAAGTGGCACACATTGCTGAAACAGCTCGTAAGAGTTTAACCGCTCAAATCGGCACTTAATGAGGACGTTATGGCTCATAACAATACTTTATGCCAGCTTGATCGCTTATTGGGGAGAAAGTGCAAATGAATCTTTGACTTGCAGTGAGAAGTGTAAGAATGGCAGTCAACACTGATTAATATGGTAAGCAAAAAGGCACAGGTATTGGGTTATGCTTTCGGGGGGTAGTCTGCGTCCCTTCTGATTACTTGGCATCGCACACAGCCACCGTGTCGCCGTGTCGGATGATGGATCACATAAAGGAGCGGTTCTGGCAGCTACAGAATAATTCACAATTGTACCTGCTAATAGAAAAGAGGAGAAAAAAACAGCAGTGAAAATTATATAGTGCTGCTTCTCTTATATCCTGGGATAAATTCTCTGGTAGCAAAATTGAGCTGAAGAGACCAAGCAGAACAGAGACAGTGAATTGTAGAAAGAGATGCCCTCTAAAGCAAGACGCAGTGAAGTGCCACAGAAAACAAGCGTTTTGTTTTTCAACTGTCCATAACAATGGACAAACATTTGTAGTGAGCATGATGCAATATTTCAGCGGCAAACAACAGTTATAGTTACTCTGATGTCAACTGTACTGGCCTTGATTTCTAATTGCTATATTGTAGCATCATATTTAATTACTCCTTCCATTTGTTCATCAGTCTCCCACTTATTTTGGTCGGGGGGCGGGGGGCCTTTCCCAGGAAGTACAGGTCACAATGCAGAGCTACACCTTGGCTGAGATGCCAGTCCATTACATGGCACACATACAATTGTACAACACTGGCAGTTTTGGGAGCTTGTGGGTACAAGAAGTCCCATGTGACAAGGAGTCCCCAGGAGAGCCTGCAGAACTCCACACACATGGATGGGATCTGGGAGTTCTATGTGCTCCCCGCTGTACTGCCACCAAATATAATTATCTTATTTTAAAAATATTAAAACACGGCTCAATGCGGATTTCAATGTAAAAGCATTTGCACAACCTTGTGAAAACTCTAATTTGAATAAATATGCTTTGAAATGTGTTTTAAATTAGTTTTCAGGTTTCAAAATACTAGGTATTATTCATTAGGTGAAGTACCACAAAGTGCAGCCTGTATCCAACGACCCCTTTCATCTTAAGGAAGTCGCAGGGAATCCGCAGTGTACTATAGCTTAGCGGGCAAACGTGAATGAAGGGCTCTTCATATAGAATCTGTTGCGATCACAGCGCGTCGAGCCCGATTTTGGACAAACAGATGAATAGATGCCTCTGGCATCTAAGAAACACAAACTGGTGGATGAAGGCGCTTTACTTTGGGTGAAGATCATGAGGCCCACCATGAGTCATCTAACGTCATGGTGCGGGGGCTGCTCATGTTTACCGACCTTACCCCCCCCCCCAAAGCTGCCACCAGACTGGCAGAACGTCACCCGACTCTAGCGGCGGTAGTGCAGCTGATCGCGCCGTCTGTCGTGGGTATGAGCACGCTAAGCTATCCAGGGGACAGCGGGATTCGCTTCTGAACAATTTTATTCCACGATATGGAGACGTCACAGTCTAACACAGAGTCTAGAAGTGCCTTCCTTGTATGAGCAGTTTGATTCTTTCTCTATTCTATGGTGTGCGTGTGGAGGGGGGGGCACTCTTAGACATAAATGATACCCTATCAATGCACTCGACACCCCAACAGACCTGCTGCCATAAATATTGTTTTGTTGATCCCAACAGATACATCAGCCTAATTATCTTCCCCTGGTGTGATGGATTTTGTGCCCAGATTACCGTGAGCAGCTTTTTCAAAGGCTCATCCTTTGCGCCACTAGAACAGCATTGATTTCTTTATATTTTCTATTCATTTATTTTATATTTCACTTTGATATTGCACCCTGTTTTCAAAGCCATGATTTGCTACCGCCAACACCTCTGTGTGATGGAATACTGCACCGTGGACTACAGTAGGTTTAACAGAAACACAACCACACATTATCCCCAGAATGCTGCCTTAGAAACATTTGTCACCCACAAGGAGCTGTGTTTGTTGGAGCTGAACAAGTGCTGAGTATGTTAAACGAAAGCTATTTGATCTGTTAAATAAAGTTTGTCTAAACGAAAATGCAATTTGCAATTCAAAGAGGCCGCAAAACAAAGTACTAGGCTGTAACAATGAGTAGTTGTTTTCCACAACCTGCCACAAGACTCTTTTATTCAAATTTCTCATAGGAAACCAGCAAAGTATGTACCTTGGGTGGTACGTTGCAATTTTGGGTATTGCTAAAAATTCTGCCCCTCGGAAATCATGTCTTTTATTTGTTAGCTATCTACCTTCTATAATTGGTTGTCCACTTCAGGTGACAGTGAGGTTCAAGCTTATTCCAAGAAGCACAGGACACAAGGCAGGGGACATCCTGGATGAAGTGCCAGTCCAGTGGACCACAGAGAGTAACACACTCGGATAAATTTAGAGATACAATTTAGAGAACCAAAGCCATAGCACTGGATGTATGAACCCAGGGGACGCCCTCTCAGTCCCACGGGAACCAAAGCCCCCGCACTGGATGTATGAACCCAGGGGACGCCTATAAATGTGTTTCTCTATCTGTATATGGGGAAAAAATCTGTATACTGTATTTGCCCGTATAT
>JABFDZ020000050.1:13579306-13597075 GCA_019775955.2 Pollimyrus isidori | reverse complement strand
GTCCCACGGGAACCAAAGCCCCCGCACTGGATGTATGAACCCAGGGGACGCCCTCTCAGTCCCACGGGAACCATGGCCCCCGCACTGGATGTATGAACCCAGGGGACGCCCTCTCAGTCCCACGGGAACTAAGGCCCCCGCACTGGATGTATGAACCCAGGGGACGCCCTCTCAGTCCCACGGGAACCAAAACCCCCGCACTGGATGTATGAACCCAGGGGACGTCTATAAATGTGTTTCTCTATCTGTATATGGGGAAAAAATCTGTATACTGTATTTGCCCGTATATGTAGAGCAAGGCATGCATATATGTGTGTGTACCTCACTGTTCAACGTGACTGATGTCTCTCCCCATAGTGGGATTATGTTGTATGGCATAAAATTTTCTTCTTTCTTCTTGCTCTTTGGGGGTCCTGAGCCCACCCCCTCCTCTCCACCCCCAACCCCTCCATGTAAAAAGGCAAGTCCTTTGATTCAATCATTCTGTGTAGAGAAAAAAAATGATTGCGGTGCAGTGCAATGCTTAAGAAAGTAAGGGTTTGAATTTTAACCTTCTGAAATTCATTATCGCAAATCTAAGTAGGCCTACTAGGAAAACCATACTTCCAAGATTAATGTAATTACTACACACAGAACTGCTGAATTTAGAATAATGAGACAGAGCATTATTAACTGTGCAGTGTCTTACTAGTTTAGGGAACAGGCTTCACGTGCTCTGCGGTGAGCAACGCTGTCCGAGGTGCTGAAATGAGGCGCCTGCACACGACAGTCAGAGATTGTGTTTGCTAATTCGAATTAACACCAGACTCCAAACAAGATTATCCATGCGTCCTCAGTTATTAATAAAGCTTGTCCTAGAAATTCGCGTTTAATTAAAAATCTTGTGGCCTTAAATGAGGGCACAATAGGTATAAGCATTCCCGTTATAAGTCATACATCTCCGGCTCTGCTACACTGAATTAATTTACAGTGCTTCTGAAAATTTCACATTGAAGGCGTTTGGTGTCGCCAGGGAACATGACACACAATTAGTAAAGCCGATCGTGATTTCTGAGGTGCGGTTCCATTTTCGCATAGTAATTTTAGTCTAGCTGTTAAAGCAGGAAACGGCTGCTTACACCATTTCACTACAAGCTATTACGTATGTCTGTGAAAGTGTAAAAATCGTAGTTTTGTGATACCAAATTAAACTAATTACGGTTTGGTTTAGACGACGGGATTTCGATAAAGTTATGATCCCTCGACATCTAAAACCCGAGAACGGCTAATTACCGGGCAAAACCAACTTTTATAATTCATGATAATTCACAATTAAATACCGAGAGCGCGGCTATTGGAATGACGTCTATTACAGATCGGTTACGGTGACACCCAGACGCCACTAACATCGAAACATAATGTTTAACACTGGGGACTGCTGTGATTTTGGCTGTATTAACCATAACATCAGCACGTATTACGTTAGAGGATGATGAAAATATTACGCTTCAGACATACACAGCGATGTGGGCGTCAACATATTCAATGACTAGCTTTTGTGCGGATAGCACCACATTATTAGAAATTCACAGTAAATGCAGGCTACAGTCCGTCTTACTGGCACATAATTTGTCTCTGCAATTAATTTCTCACCTCGCGCTGACCCATATCTATGGAACACTGTGTGTGGCGATGTGTTCTTAATGGTTTTCCAGATGGGATCGTTGCCGAACACATTTCACAAAAATAATTTACTTGCTTTGTAATGTGAATCAATTGGTGTATTAGATGCAGCTACATTAAGTGCATCTACGACCCATGCGTAAAAATTAAACCATGTTAGAGCTACATGTATAGCCCATGTAAAACGTGTATGGTTTGAGCAGATGCCCCCAGTAATGCCATTCGTTTCTCCATGCTGGGTTTCTTTGCGTGGTTGGCGGCGTAAATATATGATGTAATTGATGTAATGCAGTTTTCAGAAAGGTGCGTCTAATAAACTAAGGCCTTTTTGTTAGGTGACCGCCCCAGGTGCTTTCAACTAAATGCCATCGCCCAACGATCAACTAAGTTAATGTACAGAGAACCCGTACGGGGTCTTCATACGACAGTACAGGGTACGTACACATTATTTACTGGTCAGATTCAGCTAAACATGCATCAGGCATGTTATTGTGTATGACTTTGCGTATCTGTATTTGAAAGCGCTCACGTTACAATGATCTTCAGATTAAATAATAATAATAATAATAATCTTAAATAAAATTAGATCTGCACCCCGCGTAGACCACGCCCCTTATCTCTCGCTAACACACACAAACACACGCATAAGGGCACACCCTGACACTAAATACATATCGATTAAATATTTGTCGTTAACAGCCCCACCCGGCTTCTCAGTATATCGCTTGTACCCGAAATCTTGAAAGTAAGCTTTCTTTCCCAGGATTTAGGGATTCAAATATGATGTGCATTCTCCCTGAATGAATCTACAAATTGGATCCCCTTTTTTCTACAGTAGCCTATATGAACGATCGCATTGAATCCATGGCTTCGCTGTAATGTGCTGGAGCTGACGGATCCAGCTCCGGGTTTTGGCCCCTCCTTTGATTCCGAGGCCGGGGTACGGAGAAAGAGTAGCCGACAAGTCCCGTGGACCAATAGCACAACAGTGCTGCCTGAGAGGGGAACCCGGTGTGCGGGCGGAGGGCCAAAGCACACCGCAAGCAGCACTGACAATATCGGATCTGCCACGGTAGTGCGCTCACATTTTTTTTCACCTCCCCTTGATGCTGAGATTTTAATTTTTTTTATTTATTTTTTGCTTTAGAGGAATATTTCATTATACGGTGACGCCGGCATAACTTCCAAGTGCAAATATAAAGGTAAGATATAATCGTGCTGGGCTGACTGTTCTCCGGGAGTTTATACACAATCATGTAAATAGGTGATCAGATATTTCTGGATTCTTAACCTACTGGCAAACATACAGTTATAAACGGGACGGATGCTATTTGGTAGGCGTTCCCCGCGTTGGATCGTCTTTGTTAGGCTTGTCCACGAGATAGGGCTCGTGGAAGAAGCCTTGTGCAACCTTACAACTGTTTCATCTGGCAGTTCTTTAAAGTTATTCTGGTGCAGCAGACTGTTCCGTAAAGGAGTTTCCACTCAATTACACACATTTTTGAAATTGGTTTGAGGCGGCAGTCAAATCGATACGTGAGCCGGGATTGGGTTGATATATCCCTGGAATAGCCCAAATTCACGGCATACAGAGAAATGCGATGTAATATCGTAAGAAATGCTCAGTTACCACGTTGCGCTTATTTATTTTGTGTAAACTGTAATTATAGAGGGAGGGGGGCGCACGGTTGAGATACTCAAGGGATCCCAGCGTTTTCATTATTTTAAAATTGTCGGGGACTCTAAATTGTGGGCAAGCATTTGGAGATTCAGAAATAGGCTACTTGTCCGCCTAATGAACTCTTATTGCGGTTCTTCGCGGTGCCCATATCTAGAGAATATGAGAAAACATGATAATGGTTAGTAGCTAACTTTCTTATACTCTTAAACAAGCAGATAACCATGTTGTCGACGTCGTGCAGAGTCTGTAAGTTTTATATGAGGACAGTGGATATATGGCCGTATATTTTATTACAAATCAAGTTCATTTCCAGGGGCTCCGCACAATAGCCTACAAGGTGGAATTATTTTCCACAGCCGGACAGGGTCTAAGGTTATTTTTGCAATCATCACATTTATTAAATGATCACTATCACGCTATTCATACACAGTGCTTGAATTGCGGCGGTTGAAAAAAAATAATCGAAAAGAAAATAATTTGCTGCTCCACATTACACTTAAGATGTTAATCTAGCTGTGAGCTGGACTGAATAGTCAAATATTTACCGAGATACCTACACTTGCAAATATTACTAATAGTGACACAACTAACAATAATAATAATAATAATAATAATTAATAATAATAATAATAATAATAGTGATAACAATAAACAACGACGACAACAACAGCAACAACAATCAACATTATCATCTCCGATTCGGGAACCAGCTCCTCAGTCCCTGTGCCTCCAAAAGTGTCCAGAGCATGTTGGGTCGGGTTTGTAGGCTGTCGAACGCCGTTAAATGACAAACACGTGACCTGCCATATCGCAATACAGCTGACATGATGCTCATTCGTTGCTTATTCTATCGCTTTAGCTTGAGCATGGTTTTATTTTTGTTTTATTTTTTAGTGTGCGGCTTTGCAGTTGTCTTTCCGCCGCTGAGTTACAAATGGCGTTCATCACCAATAGGTGACGTGCTGCTTTTCAGCATATACAATTGAGAAATTTGAGGGCACAAGAAGAGAAGAGCGCTCATGCCTTTCTGTAACAGCAGGGAAATGTCATTAGGAAGCCAAACCCTAAGCTTTGCGTTTAACTGATATCTAGCTGTCACAGGGAAGTCTTTGCACTTCTGTGGTACAGGCTTATGGGCGTGAAGAAAAGTAGACTCACTTTGTGGAGTGAGTATCAAATTGCACTGTTTAATTCCCGGTCGCATTTCAGAAAGCGATGCACGGAGCAATGTTTTATAATAAACCAAGCTATGACAAATCCATTACAAACAAAGAGGGTCTGATGTTTTAATACTGACATGTTTTGACAGCAGATAGAAGAATCATGTCAATCAAAAAATAGGAATAGAATTAAGTTCGGCTTGTAGTTTTATGTACTACTCACTAAAGATAATAATGAGATAGTTATATTGAGAATCTTATTATGCTTGTGCCTACGTCAGGCACAATGGCATCCGATAAGGATCGGGCCAAATCATCGGTATTAAATCAAACGCCTTGTGGGCACTAGTTTCCTGGCGTCTTGGCTCTCTCGCTTTTTTCATTGGTTTCTAAATTTTGCACTCCATAAAACAGTTTGAATACCCGTCAACATTATTTATATTAAACTGAAATGTGTTTTTTATTTCTGGAAAAACCTGCAGCTCTCTTAGATGCGCAGTTCACGGGGCGGCGTTCGTAGTTGGCCGAAAGTAAAGTCTAATCTAACGCCTTGAATCTTTATGTTATGATCTGAGACTTAAGTATGCGAGCCCAGCGATCAATAACATAACCGTAAGTGGTAGTTTAAATAGCCGCTGCTGAAAATCGTAGGCTGTAGTTAAACCATCCGGCAACGTCTCTGTTTTTTCAAAGGCCAGATCCAGGGGGATACGTTTGAAGAAAACTCAAGAGTTATCGATCTAAATCTTAACGTTTAGCATAAATACACTGGACAATGACCTTTGGATAATTTTTGTGCAATTATTTTATCATCGGACGTGCCATTAAACTTGAAATTCTCTTGGTAGCTCAATTTCATACGCAGCTGTTTGAATACGATCACTAGAATAAAATATAAAATCTCATACTGCAAGCAAGAATGTATGATGTAAATGTTACATTGGTTAAACCTGAATGATCCCGTTGCCTCCTGGAGATATACGAATCAACACGCGAACGCAATCTTTTAAATGCATTAACGCTGAACAGGGGATACCAATTGTCTTCAGGACTGTTGTCCTTGAGAAATCATGACTGGCTACTATTAATCTGGGCAGGTAGGGGAGAGCGGGGACAGTTGCTCGATTTTAATACATTAAACTTAAGTGCTAAGAACACAAGTACAGAGGATGGTAAAAATCCCCGGTGTTGAGACCGGTTTTGCCAAAATCACAAATTCTGTCTTCGCGTTCTTGGTATTGTGATTCACTCACTGTTTGACCTCCTTGTCATTGTATAGGAAGTGACATAAGAGATTAGGTCTACCATATCCCAGTTTTTCTAAATCCTAAACAGGTTCTCCCCATGTTCTCCCCAACAGCAAGAAAGTCAATTAAACCATATCATTTGCATTGTTTCATAGAGTAATGTAGCCATGGACCTGTGCTGTTCTATACAGGCAAGTTTTTGCCTTGAGTTTTTCTTGCTAGTCATGTGGACTTGGAGTGCACAGAATCCCAAAAGGCACATGAAGAGACCTGAGGTGTTTCCAAGCTCAGACAAAAAATGAGCTGGATGAGAAATACTAGCGGGCTGCCATTTCTATCCACCTCCCAATTTAACGACTTACCAGGTACAAAAAAAAATAGGAATGAAGAGGAAGACCCCCTAGGTAAGGCTGTATGAGAGAATGAGAGGTATGTTATGAGTCTGTGAGTCTACATCTATATCTAGAGTTAAATCCTATATACCGCTGAAATCTGCAGACAGTTTGGCAACTTGAAATCTGCGTAGTGTGTTTTTGCACGTGAGGGGGGGGACTGGAGGAAGGCCCACAATCACAAAGGGGGGGAACATGCAAGTACTACACATGTACAGCCAGGACTGAGACTCCTGCCCCGGTTAAGGAGGTGTGAGGCAATAGTGGCAACCAGTACACCACCATGCCGCCCCTATTATTATTATTATTATTATTATTATTATTATTATTATTATTAGCATGGCTAATGCCATGTGCCAAATGCCGTGTGATGCAGGGCCATCGCAATCAGCAGGAGGGCGACAGGTGGCGGCTAAGGAAGAGAGCGTGCAAAGTCAAGCGGACGTGGTTCGGGTCTGTACCGAGCAACGCCGTCTACCTGGTTTATTTTCCTAAGTGTGATAGCAGCGGGGTGTGGTGGTTAAGTGCAGGAAATATTTCTAGGACACGTTCACGGAAAGGCCTGCTTTGTGCTTTTCAGTAATGGGCTTGATCTCTAACGCTTCCATAGATTTATATTTGGCAAAACTGTCAGCTTCCCTGGACACAGCAGTTGAAAAAGCAATAAAGAAGTTAAATATTCAGATAAATGTACAAGGTACAAGTTTAAAGTACAGTAGAGTCATGACTTATTCTGTTTGAAGCGAGCCAGAATTGAATCCAAGATAATGAAAGAACGGGAACTAGTTTTAAAGCTTGTTTTGCTCTCTAGTGGATGCGTATGCACCTGTTTAAGGTGCTGTATGCACAGTGTTATGCTTTTAAATTCTAACACATGCAGCTGCTGATCTGTTTCCAGGTCTTGTTACTGTTGTTGTTGTTGTTGGTTGCTGCCTCAGAGTGTCAGGGACTGTGAAAAACCCCGTGATGTCAAGCTGACTGACATCATGTCTGGAGCTGTGAATAAGACGCGTTTATCCGTGAAGCTGCTGTTCCCGTCCATCACTGTAATGGCGTGCAGTGTGCAGTGTGCACTGGCGCGATTGAGTCCCCTTGGTGTCAGCAAGGAGCTGGCTCTGCGAATTACCTTGCGGCACAACGGGACCTTAAACCGCAAATCCTTTTGGGAAAATCAACATGCAATAGCAGATGTTTAGGTGACCAGTGGGTCAAGTGCATGGCTGCTTTTAGTCTCGATAGAGCAGTGTTTTCCAACTCACCGACGGTCCACAATTTTGCTTCCTCCCAGCTCACTACTGCGAGGGAGTAAAAACATGGACTGTCCGTGGGTCCCCACAGGGGAAACACTGACATAGAGTGAGTATTTGTTACTTTGGTCATTCATCAGGTTGAAGGTCTAGACACCGATGAAGACACTTGTCATTTGAGATATTCAAATGTATTTTCTTGTGATAGAGAGACTGATGTGTGAGCTTTACAAAGAATGAGTGAATGTCAGATTAACCTGTTTGTGTGGAAAATCATCTGGCATTCTGGGATCACGTACATCACTGTGTCTTCAATAGTCAAAATCCCAGGCATAGGGAGAAGGACCGGCGATAGTTTCTTTTTTTGTTTTTCTTTTTGCAACCTGAGCATGTCTGAGGAGCTCAGGAGCTGAGAGGGTCAGCAGGGAAAAAGCTGATTGCGATGGGCCCTAATTAGCTCTTTTCTTTATAGCATAAGGTAGAAAACCGTGACACAGGGTAAGTGGAAAACCAGGAAACGAGGGAGGGATTTGCAGCCAGATCAGAATGTCGCAGTGTGTATCTGCTTACTGATCTGGCTGCAACTTCTGTGATTTCACAAGTCTCATCTGAATAAAATCTGAATGCATTTACATATGCTCTATATGTAAATATATTATGCTTATATTTTCAGGCTTCACATAATCGTTGTTAAGCTCTGTGGCTAGGCAATCCGCGTCCATGTTCAGAAGGATATTGGTTCGATTTCGAAACCTATCACTGTCAGGCTATTGAGGTAAACCTCTTAACCCCGAAAACTGTCTCGGGCCCCCCGGATAAATGGGCAGCCCTGTGTTCTGACCCCAATCCTTTCTCTCATCCATACATGTGTCTCTGGTGCAGAGTAAGATGGGATATGCAGAAAAATCGAAGGACTCCTATGCACAAATAAAAACATCTTATCTAAAGATCGGAATGCTTGCTCAGTCACAGCCAGCACGGCGAACAACGCGCAGTATGAATAATGGACAACAAAAGTGCAATTGTGCCAAGAAACAAATATACACCTTTGGCAGAACCATTCATAAAACTACAGGTGCAAGTAATGTTGTAGTAGTTCAGATTTAACTATTGATGATGTGGATAGCTTGGGGAAGTAGTGTCCTACAACCCATGCCCATCCATACCCATTTATTGCCCATAATCGTGTGCTTCAAGCATGATCACAACCAGGAAGCTGTCCCTGGTATAAGGAGAAGCGCCAGTTCAGCCCACCTTCCAGGCCCCCAATGCACAAGACAAATCACCCTTGAAGAAAGGGAGTGAAGGCCGGCCTCAGGGCCATCAGATCTATATGCACATTGACCCCGGGGCAGGGATTACAGTCACGGTGCCCCTCTGTAAAACAAATACTGAATTCATGCTGGCATTTTGTTTATTATCGCCTTGCTCGACTGCCGCAGATTTCCATCTCTCCTTTATATTTGGGATTCTGAATAGGTTGAAAGCTGTGGACTGGTTTACATTGTGCAAAAATTTTACGCACTAGGAACACTTGTTCGGGGGGGGGGATATATACTGGCTGTGGATTGACTGACGTATAGGAAACATGTGATAAGTTTTGCTGTTTCTCCTTTCCTCAAATGTGAATGTAAGTGATTGTAAAGTTCATCTTCGGGAATAAGTCAACCACTCCCAGCATTCTGTGGAACAACAGAGCAGATCTGTGGAGGAGGTAAGAAAAGAATTAGGTAGGGATGAGAGTGACAGAGAAGGAGTGCATGACTGACACCGGGTGTGATGAATGGCGTGACCGTGGAAGTGAGACAGAGGGATGACAAAGAGAGAAAATGACAGGAAAACAGGGCAGAAAATTAAATCGATGCAATTGCATTTTGGATTTGCTTGTTTCCCTCAGGTTGGTGCCGGGGGAGAGGCTGTGTTCAGAGGCTGTGTTCAGGTTTACATGCAGAATCCCCCTCTCTGCAATGCTGCCTGCATCCCAGCATTACAGGTGATCTCTATCTGTATGCAACTGGCAAAGGCAGAAGATTGTTGCCATGGTTATTATAGAATTATATATGCCATATTTAACACTGTGCACATGGTTATGGATGGATCCTTAGATGTCATGTTTAAATAACTTTTATTTGCGGCACAGTTGTTCTGGCAATTCTGTTTTGTTCTTCTAATAAAACATAAGACCATAGGCATGGCGTAGGACTCATGCTAATTATACTAAGGTAAAATAATTATGGTGCAAGTAAAAATTTTTTCAATTTTACTGTAAGACTATTGAAACAGCCTGAGAGATTTGGAAGCACTAATTGTGAAATTTTAAATGTGTCGGCGAGCGATTTCTTGCTGCTACCAGTGGGCTCCAAATCCCCAGAAATGGCAGCTGTGTTTTGGGGAGAGTCACAGAGTCGGCAGCCAGTCAGAATGGGTTGGCCCTTCTGCTTTTGACCAGTCAGGAGGGAGAGGTCAGGGGCAGGTTGCCTCGGCTACTACAAGCTGTCGGTTCCACACAAAGCAGATGATGGGCTGCTCCACCACTAAGGCAGGAAGTCCAACATGTTCCCTTGTCTCCTGGGCCAGACGCTGGCATCCGACCGGCATGTGAGATGGAGAGGATCAGGTCCGGTTGACCAATGAGAAGCCTTTGCTGTACCAGCCTACGCCTACCATCACTGTGATTTCCTGTCCATTCAGCGTTTCAGCTCGTAACCTGTCAAGTATTTGTCGGTTGTTGGCAGTCCCTTCACTCGGTGAAGGACACGGCCTCTGCAGTGCTGCTGTGGCTGAGCTTCTGGACTGGGAGGCTATCTAGAGGCAGCTTGGCGTCCGCATGGGGAGAGATGGTTCATTGAGAGGTCAGCGGCACTTTGCAGTGGCATATGTTAGTTGGGATTGCTGTATTAATCTGGCCGCTCTGTTCACATCACCCAACTTGAACAGTGGATGAGAACGAAAGTCTACAGCTCTTCGTACTGTGTTGTTTGACTTTGAGACCAGAGATGCTTCCTTGTCAAGATGCACGATTCACCCAAAATCCAAGCATGTGCTCAAAACTGTCAGCTGATTTGTGATGAATGTATTTTTGAGGAAATTGCCTATTGGCTCTATCAGAAAGCTCATGGGAGTTTTACTTATCCAAAAATGTTCTGAGAGCTGAAAGAAAAATTGTTCAGACAGACTGTAGAAGAGGTGGGTCTAAGCAAGCAGAGAAGGCAGGGCCAAGATATCTAATTAGTTGGTCCCGCCTGCTCTAGTTGTATGGACTCACATCCTCTACAATCTGATTGGTTATCTCTCTGAACCAATTTTTGTCCTGCACATAGATAATTTTTTGCAAGTAAAATTCCCACAGGTTATCAGCAAAGCTTTATGATAAGAGCAACATGGTCTGAACACATCACGGGATATCTTGCAATGGCTGGACACCATGGCTGTTTCCTC
The DNA here is from genome assembly GCA_019775955.2 of Pollimyrus isidori. Classification (NCBI taxonomy): domain Eukaryota; kingdom Metazoa; phylum Chordata; class Actinopteri; order Osteoglossiformes; family Mormyridae; genus Pollimyrus; species Pollimyrus isidori. The sequence goes on along the minus strand of JABFDZ020000050.1, from coordinate 13,586,248 downwards.
GAGTGTGTGATAGAGTATGTGCCGTTTGAATGTTAAGCTGGGTTCTTCAAGTGTCCCCCGAGTGAAGACATTTTATATAACACAATGGGATGTATTCCCTAGTTGTACCTCCTTTATAGCTGTCTGTTATCTGCTCCCACTTCCTGTCAGGCTGTTGGCAAAGCTTACAATGAAAGAATTGAGATAAAGCACACTGAAGATACTGAGTCATGCATGCATGGTTGTTTTAATGCACAGGTGCCTTCCAATGCCCCCCACACATACACACACACACACACACGCGTGGCCAAACACTTAGAAGCACACTGGTTGTTTGCGAAATACACTGGGAGCTTTACTTTGTCGCAGACGCCAGTCAGGATGCTTAGGAGGGAGAATTTCTGCTGGAGCTATTGGCGGTGAGCTATCCAGGATGCCATCTTGGGGTCCGAATTTGGGTATGCTGAGTGAGTGCTCAGTGTTTGAATTGTGTGAGGTCTTGGAGGGTCACCCCCTGTAAACCCGTAGGCATGCTCCTACCTACTGGCCACCTCAGGAGGCCTCCACCTCTGGCATTTTGTTTGCTATTTCCCACCTTCCAGGCCCCCAATGCACAAGACAAATCACCCTTGAAGAAAGGGAATGAACGGTGCTCCTGATTAAAACTGACAACAGCAGTATTGGACATGCAGCGTGTCCTTCATGTGGGTCATTATGGCTTGCAGGTGCATTGGTGTGACTTTTTGGAATGCTTTAAGGGTTCCTGCTGGCTAGAACCAGAGGGGTCATGATGCCGATAGCTACTGCTCTGGTAGCTAATAAGCTGATGCTGCATCTGAAGGGTGCTTATCTAGGGCAGATTCCCAGTCTTATGGTCTCATTTTGGCACTGAAATTTCAGGTTAAATACCTGGCTCAGGGGCGTCGGCCTCCTGGAACTGCGTAATTCCTTCCTAAAGTCTTGGAATTGTATCCAGCACTAGTGCTTCTCCAGAACAAAAATCTGTAAGCACACAGTTCTACCGTAATACAATGTTCAGGACGTGTGGTGCCACTGTGCACTTGTAGTTGAGAATCCAGAATGAGCAAAAGTGAGAGTGCTAAGACCAGTCCAGAGAACAAACAAGAAGAAGAAGCCAGCAACCAGTGAATGATGGGTAAAAATAGCATTTGTCAAAATTAATGCAGCATAACTGAATTTCCAAATATTTACGCGGAGCTGGAGTTAATTCTGTGACTTGGCATTGAGTAAATGTCCCCCACCTTTGTAAGACAGCGTTGCTGCAGAACTAGGCCATACAGTCGATGGTGTGTGGACTTTGTAGGGTCCCTAAGTGTTGGGGGTAGGGCATGGTGTGTGGGGTCAGGGTGCAGGGACTGCAGCATAAACTGCTTCCTTTGACTCACACACAGACACACAAAACAACTGGCAGGCTTTAAAAGTATGTGAATGGGTCTTATTGTAATTTCTGGCTGTGATAAATCTGCCCATTGTTGATTTCCGGCTGACGGGCGCCATGTGGTTGGTTGGAGAAATCCTGCCGCCCCCCCCATGTATTCCTCCCGCACCTCAGGTTTTAATGAAGGCGACGACGCAATGAAGGGGCGACAAGGCTCTGTCGTTCATATTGCTGGATCGCCAGTGTCAGGCCGCTGCCAGCAAAGTGTGAAAGCGCTCATTAGAGGCTGCGAATGCTGGCTGCCGTTGTCTTCCGGCACATGGCCACGCCTGCCCCTTTCGGTAGCGGCACCATCCGTCACGCTGGCGGCTCAGTTTGACGTACGTGTTTATTAGCGCTCTCGTTCGCCAGTAGCCGGGTGCCCGTTCATGCAGCTGGATGTTTGTATAAAACACTGGCAGTGGGAGGGCTTTGCTACACTTCCTTGCTGCGAGGACCCTGCTGGACACTCCGAGTCAGCATCGTTATCCTCCTGGCCTGTTCACTTGCCGCCTGGTGCTACGGCTGGCTAATGGCGCTATGGCTGCTTTGTTAGCGCCACTGCTAACGTGATCGGATTGCCCCGTCGATTGTGTGAAGGTGTCGTCGACTTGTTTTTCAGCCTTGAGGCAATCTGGACGCCTCCTTAAGACCGACAGGCTTCAGTAGATACCTGCCATCCTGTTCACTCATGCTGTTAGTAGCTTGGAGAATTAAATTTGATAAATTCTTTGATCTGATGCTGCTTCTGTGCCTTGGATATGAAGCTAAGAATATGTTCCCTATCTGCGTTAAGACCTGTTGTTCCACTGTAATCATGCCACACCACAACTAGCCCTCTAACTGCTGAACTACTCTGACTCCATCTGTGATTTCGTAGCTGGTCTCTAGCATATCCTGAAAGCATTAATCTTTGATTGAATGGCTCTCTTATCAGATTACTAGATTAAGGTTGTATGTATTCTGTGGTTCTTTCTCCAGTGCTAACTTGCACTTATAGCTAGTTTTTTATCGCCAGCTCAGCCTTGTTGCACTCAGGTGTAGCTGACTTTAGTTTTAAGTCTGCCTCGCTTTTAGGCCAATTCGGAAAAAAGCAATGGCTGAATAGATAAATGTTAATTTAAAGGCACAATGCATAATCTTTTTAATTAGATATTTATTTTTTGTGAGCCGCTACCATATTCATGCATCATTATTATGGTACTTACCATGCCTAATCATACAATGAGGAACTGAATGATCTCTCTGTTGATGAACTGGGGATAGATAGAGTCAGATAGATGGCTTAAGACAAAAATATCTATTTAACGGGGAGGTTTATAAAAACGCTGTCAGCAGTTAGTGCCAGAGAAGACATTTGGCTTATCACGGTTGTCCTCACCAGCCAAGCCTCGCACAAACGCGGCAGAATGAAATAAAAGCACTATCCAGCATATAAAACAAAAGGAGACGGTTCTCCATTTATCATCAAGGTCTACATTTCTTCTTCCTCAGGTTTTTTTTAAGCCACCTCCCCCATTCTATCTCCAAACCATTCAATACTTTTGTAGTTTTCTGAAGAAGCCAGGTGAAGGGTTTTAATTACAGTCCCCAGATTTCAGGTGACATTTCAATCTGACATTTCAGTGCTAATCATCAGTATCCTCCACTGGGGAATGGACTCCAGCCCAGGCCGTGATCACCACAGCCTCCGTCCCTGACAGCTCCTGCGGCCGCCATCGCATTCTGCGATTGCCTCGCCGACGGCCGGAATGCAGGTCGTCCCGCAGGCCATAAACCAACGTCGTCCCTTTGTCAGCACGGCTGAAGATTAAAGTGAGTCGTCCGTTTGATGTTAGCAGCGTTCCTCTCATAATACCATCATAAAGATCGCCCTAAACCACCAGCCTGCATTAACAGCATCCTTTTGATCGGTGCTCTCATTTGTTTGATACTCGCTGGGCCTGTGAAAATGCTGAGGTGTCACACAAAGATGCGGGTTCGACGTCACGTATTCCACGCCGGCACCTGAGATCGTTGAACTGAAGAGTGAATTTCCAAAACTCACTCAGTCCACAGGATTTGTTTTTGAGAAAACTGCTGTGGTTTTGGAAATTCTTCATTGGATTACATGAGGAACATGAGGACTGTGTGCATTTTGGAACATATGAGGAGGAAGCTTGACCTTAGGTCATTGGTTACCGTGATGGACTGCAATCCCACCCAGGGTGTCCTCCTGCCCTGTGCACCTTGGGATAGACTCCAGTCTCAAGCTGATCCGATATTAACTAAATGGCTATAAGATGGATACATAGATAGATGGTCCACAAAGTACTGAGACAACCTGCTGTGATAAATTCAAACACCAGCCTCAGTATGTCACCGGCATTAGCTTCCCGCTCACACAAGCACGCTGTGGAAATATCACACGCTGAGGCAGCCATAATATAGTGTTGTGCGCAGAAATGTCAACTGGTAATTACTAAAGCGATTAATGTCAGCACAGCCAGGGCTCAGAGTCGCTGGGGCATCTTGTAGCAACAGATTTTGTCATCTGCAAGCTTTCTGGTGTTGTGGCTCAGTGGGCAACACTATCGCCTCCCACTGGTGAGGTTGGGGGTTTGCGTCCTGCTTCTCCTCTCTGTGTATAGGGTTTGTGGATTTTCCCAGCTCATACTGTAAGCTTACTCTGGTAAACTCTGGTGTGTTTGCGCTGAAATGTAAGTATGTGTGGAATGGTGGGTGTGTTAAGAGGAAGCGCATGTGGCAAAGTAGGTGGAACCACACGGGTCACTTCCCATGGGTTCCATCTATTAATCATATGTATATGTCTGGTGAATGTCTGGGGCCTTTCTGAAATAATGTTTATTGACAGCATTTTCGGCCAATAGAAATGTCCTCTTGACACGCCCACCTCTTGATGTGGCCCTCGTAGTGTCCTGCAGAGCCTCACGTCTCCTGAGATGGACAAGTAGCCCATGCTGGGTGTACCTATGGCTTCTGCTCCGTGCCCGTGTTTCTCAGTCCAGATCCCCAGAATAGCCTTTGTCTTTGCTCCTTCTCAGCTCCCTAAACACATGTGCCAGGCATTCAGCGCTCGTGTTTGGTACAGGTGTCCTAGGAGCTGGAAAGGAGCAAAAACATGCTGTCTGGGGGGGTCCCCATGCACTGGGTTGAGAGACACGGCTTTATACTGCTTTATGCTGCTTGAGGCTCCAGACCTGGACACAACCCTGTGGAAGATAAGAATTGTAAGATTGATGGGCAAATAAGATTACCCTCTGCTGTCGTTCATTTTAACGCACTTCAATAAGTGTCGGCAGATCCATCAGTGACCAAGGCTGTGAGCTTCCGTAGCTTGTTATAGTACTATTGAGCCTTGTTAATGGCCAGCCACGTTAATGGATCTCACCATACAAATGAGATGCTTAGAAATCCAGCGTCCAGATGAAGTTCAGAGGCGGTCGTGCTTATTGATGAATTGTTACATAACGAGGCTTCAGCAGAAAGATGTCCGGGGGTGCACAGAATTCATTGGTTAAAATGCATCCCCCCCCCCCGCACTGATGAAGTAATCAATCAGTCAGACTTAATGAAATCCCAAACTCAGCATATTGATGCTGAGACTCTTTAGAAACAAATAGTTTAATATGTATTATACTAGGGCAGTGGATATTGCAGTGGGCCCTGCTGGTAGCCCTGCCCTCCCCTACCTCCTAAAAAGCAGGATATTTAACACTTTGAATGCCCCCAACCCTCTTTGAAATTCACTCAAGGAGGCACATGATCAAATCACAAAATAAAATTAGAGTGCAGGAAGTAAACAGTCCTCGGCGGTTTCCTGTCGTGTCCTGTGCATGTGTTTTTTTTGGTTGTTTGCTTGCTGACTCTTACTCATCACCTAAAGAGCAGCAAATTACCAGGGGCTGCTGCACGTGGCTAGAATTCAGACAGAAACGAGTCTTTGGGTTACTTTGGGTTCTGGCGTGCCTCAGCGTACTTAAAAGTTACATCAATTATTGAACGGGACGAGGCAGAACTAGGAGACGTTAATCTGACAATGGTGATGAAATCCAGCCTCGCTCCTCTCATTCGGTCCTGGCGGCTTATTTACTTTCCGGCGCTGTTTTACGAGTGAGAACTCCCTGGACACCATTGATGAAAGTGATGGGGAGAAGAAGAGGGTGCAGAAAATCGAAATTCCGCGTGAATTGGAGAAGATAGCATGGCGTACGCCACGTTCACGGGACCGCGGACGTTCCCCAAGAATCGGTAGTTGTGGCCTCCTGTGAAGGTCCCTCCTTAGGGGAGCTTGTAACCAGTGGTGGTAATCGTGGGTCTGAGAGGATGTTCACACGGGGAAACTCACAGACTGCCGGGGATGGGAATAGGAGACATTATCCTCTCACCCCATAACATAAAAGTATCTCATTCCCAAGTTTGAAGTGCTTATTTTGTTTCACTCTGCCTGTCAAATTCAGTATTGGAGAGCGAGGACCTTGTTGGTTCTCCCAGTCTTCTCTGTTCTCTCCTGTCAAACAGAAGTAATGCATCCCCATGCCCCAAGCACTATACATTTCTTTTTGGGAGCTCATCATAATCGACATGTAGCAGCTACTGGGATGATGTACGGTAGCCATTTTGATTTTTTGCCTGATGAGTTACTTAACCAGTTATTACCCTGAGAGGGATTACAAGAGCTTTATTTTCTTCTTTTTTTTCGGATGGAGCTGCATTGTGTAGGTCTGGTTTTCTTTCTTTTTCTAGTATTGTGCTGAAGGGATGAGCGCCCCCTACTGGTCAGCCCACACTACTGTCCTGTCAGAACCTGACCAAGCCTAGTTTTTGCTAGCCTCTGATGTCCAGCTGGTAAACCCAACAGGATGATTTGGCTGCAGGATGATGAAAGTTTCTCAATAAAAAAATTTGCCTGCAAGCTCTGGGCCGTAGGTTCTTTCCCAGGGGCTTCTGAATGGCCCTGGTACCTACCCACCCCACCCAGCCATCACCACCACGGCTGGGTTACCCCTAAGCAGCTTGTGTTGCTAATGGCCAGTGAAGGAGAGGCCGCGTGAAAGCAAGAAACGGCATTGAGGCATGATGGAAGGCCAGAGGAGACGAAGGCTGAGGAGGACTCCGGCGGTCACCATGACAACAGCGTAAAAGGCCGGGGCAATTAGGCGATTTTGTGGCAGGTCTAAGCACGCGTACACTCACAGCAAGCAGTAAGAATAAGAAAAACAATGAAGTTGTAAACGGAGCGAATGAAATGGCCTCAGCCGCAAGCAACTCTAACCTACCCCCCCACCCCCACTCCGGGACGACGGGCAGTGGTACGAGGCAGCGACAGAGCAAACAGAAGACAGCAACCGGTCTCAGCGGTATGTCGCCGGAGAGCTGGGATCAATATGAAGAGGCAGAGTGTCTGGGTGTAGGATTCACCGAGGGGGATGAACACCGGGCCGGCTAGCAATTACAATTCAAATGAAAGCAGAGCAGCCCAAGAGCGTCTGGAGGGGGGGTGGGGGGGGACTGTGGGTGTGGAG
>JABFDZ020000050.1:13531651-13545467 GCA_019775955.2 Pollimyrus isidori | reverse complement strand
ATCCTATCAATATGGGCCAACATTTCTAAAGAATGCTTTCAGCACCTTGTTGAATCAATGCCACGTAGAATTAAGGCGAAAGGGGGTCAAACACCGTATTAGTTTGGTGTTCCTAATAATCCTTTAGGTGAGTGTAGAAGATGGTGGACTTTGAAAGCATAGCTTTAAGTAGGATAGCTTAGCACTCTGACTGGGAAACAGGCAGCATTTCTGTAATGTTGGAGAAAAAAAAAGAGCAAGTCTGCGCCTTACAGATTGCCGAGAGCCACATCAAGCCTGACGGGAGAGCAGACTTAACGAGGCGGCTGGGTTCATTATTTCTCACAAGCGTTCCTCACCTGACTTATGACAAAAATCACAGGACTTCCTCTAAAAATGAGCTTCACAAAAAAGCACTTAAGCTTTACTTTAGAGGCATCAGCAGAGAGCAAAAATGTGTTGGAAAACTGCACTGTAACTGCAGTAACTTTTTCCACCCCCCTGCACCAGTCTGTTCAGGGTGCAACAGAACCCATGATGAGAAATGTCACTAGGTGACACGCAGGTGACAGGCAGTCCGCAGCGGAGGAAGCCACTACTGAAAGTCAGAGAAGCTGAGTCCTCACAGGCCAGCCTTCAGAGCAGTGTGGATTCCCGATCCAGAGGAACTGGGCTGGCAGAGCCAACCATGGTCGTGGCTTTACACTGTTTAGTGTCGTGCTGGAAGCGTGGCGGAAGATACGCGGGCTGTTTTGTCGTAGCCCCAGGAAGTTCCGGAATGGTGAGAGGAGAGTGAGGGTGGAGGTACTGTGAGGTGGTGGGACAAGAGCAGAGGTCGTGAGGAGCTAAGGAACTCCGATCCCCATGAGCCATAGCTTCCACAGACCCAAATTCTGACCCAAATTTAGCCCAAATTTGTGCTGCTTATTTCTGTAGACATATGTCTTCCTCTGATGATCTGAAATTATTGCATTTTCATGTTTTCTTCTGCATCGCAAGCAAAGCTGCATGCCGTCAAGCTAATAAATTGCCACAGTGGCCCGGCACACACCTGCATACAGCCAGCAGGAGTGAGTAACTGCTATGGGGAGGTAGTTATGGTCGTCTTGTAGGAGTAGAGGGTCCTGTCACTGGTTAAGTGTGATACGGCACCCTGAGCTCCCGGCTGAGCCCGACCTAGGGCTGCGGATTAAAAGGATATCTGGACCTTGTCAACTGCTGTGAGGTGCACCGTGTTCAGAGCTGGGGGATTTAAGGCACCCGCCTTCACTTCCTCACATACACACACGCTGGGCTCTGCCATTCTGCTGATCTGCGATAGACATTGGGGTGGGTCGTCTCTCGCTCTCCCCGTGCTGCCTGTTACGGGGTGAGTGTTCAACGAGGGCCAGGGGATCTAACGGTACGGTCTGTGATGGGCCTACGTCTGGGCCACGGATGTGGGGGGAGCGAGAGTGAGAGAGGCAGGCCAGGAGAGCAGAGAAGTAGGATTCGTAGGAACCGAGCTCAATAAAATATTAACGCCTTCAAGAGCTTGAATTATGAGTGTGTTGAGGTTATTATGTTTTTCTTAGAAGGAGGACAACAAGGGCTCTGTGGGTAGCAGAGTGTGTGTGTGGATGGGGTTAAGGAGACAATATAGATGCACAGGATCAGTGACTTATATGGGGAACAAGCAGGCGCAGTCAGCAGAATGTAGTGGTGTTTGGGCACATGCATGCGTAATATCGAATGCATTTGTGGTAAAGCCACACTAATCACTAAAAATTAAGCATATTTTCTAACTTTAATTGATTGCTGCACATCTCAGTTCTTGATGAGAGGAATGAAAAAATGAGCGTATACAATACCGGAGTAATCCTTTCTGGGCATTGTGGGAACACAGAAGTGTGGAGGAGGACGTCTGGTGGCTGAGGCAGACGAGGCAGATGAGGCAGGGGGGTCGGGGATGTTGAGGTCCAGCTGTCACAAACTGACTGACCAAAAACTCAACAGCAGGACTGTAGCTTGGCCGTTTCACCCTGTCCCCATCCCATCCACCAGAGCCTTGGGGACAAGTTGGTGTCCCCATCCCATCCACCAGAGCCTTGGGGACAAGCAGTGCCACCGCCAAGCCAGCAGCCCAGTGAGGGACTGACATCCTGTCCAGGGTGTCCCCTGCCTTGTGCTTAAGGCCGGACTTCCCCAAGGTGTATGGGGGCCCAGACAGATTTTTTTCCAGTTTTTACAGCAACATTTTATATCGTAGGTAGGTACCCCGACAATGACTAAATTCATCCCAGTTTGTGGTTTCTGAAATTAAGAGTTCCTGGAGCATGTACGCTTACCACAGCTCTGTATAACCACTGGGTAAGTGGTTGGGATGGATGGACGGATGGATGGATGAATGGGTGGATGGATATTATTTACACCTTGCACTGTAGCCATTTATAGATGTTACCTCTGGTTGCTTCCTGCCATGTTGCCTCACTCACAGAGGTGTGCGGATCCCAGGTGCCGGCTCTTGGAGTTCTGATCCGTTTCACGATGTGCGCAGTACCTTTACTGCTTCCTTAATGGTATCTGTACTGGCCAGAGGGACTGAGTATCACAGGCCCTGGCAGAAGCAGGAACAGGAGGTTTATGGGGGGTGGGAGTAAGAGAGCCACTGAGAGCCCCTGCTAATGGGGGCCAGTGACAGCCGGGGCTGAGACAAGCGGCCAATGGCGTCTGACATTAAATGGTGACCGCAGAATTACGGCCATGCCTTCCGGCGCCCATAACTTCATACTGTAACTCCGTTTCCTTAAAGTAAGAAATGCTATTAAACAGAGGACATTTATATTGCAATTTCCCCTTTCTATACTATAAAAGGGTGACATATTCTATCCATCTTCCATACCAACTTATTTTGTATAGGGGTGCAGCCTCTGCTTGGAGCTTAACAGCCTGGACAGGATTACAGTCCTTCATCGGGCAGGGCATTATGGGAAATTTAGAATACATGTCCTTTGGGCTGTGGAGGAAACGCCATTGAGACTGGGAGAACATGCATGCTCCACACAGACAGAAATCTCAAGCTGTGAGACCATGCTAATGGCCACTGTGCCACCCAGGAAGGGCATGTCAAAATAGTTTATTATTTACATTTTATAACAGTATATTAGTTTTGTTGATATCAATAAAAATTGTCACCTTGTTATAAATGGATTGCAAGCAAACCAAAAACATTTGGCATGTTACATTTGCAGCCACGTTTATTTATCCAGCAGACAATTGTGTCCAATGCGATGAGGCAAGTAGCAAATTACAAACATATAGCTGTCAAGTGTATAACCAGTAACTAGTCTAAGTTAGCACCAGACCCAGACATTTCAAGAACCTTAAAAGAGGGCATAAAATAACATTTAGGAAGAGACCAACCGGGGTCCCAAGTAAAAAAGAAGTTAAAGAGGCTAAAGCAGGGCAGTGATTGGAGGACTCAATGAGGTCTTATTGGAGGGCGTGATGAGGTCATTGGAGGGCTCGATGAGGTCATTGGAGGGCTTGATGAAGTCATCTCCAGACAAATGGGACTTGAGGCACCTCCGAAAGGCTGAGTGGGACTTGGATCAGATATTAGTCTTATCAAAAAAATAATAAAATACTAATCAAATCTTTTGAATTGATAAGACTGTATGTTTAAGGCGATAATGGAGCCTTATAAGAGGTGTGAATTGTAGGCTTGGATGTACAGAATGAGGAGTAAGTACACTCAGAGGCTGGACATAAACTTAACAGTGGTTGTAATGTTTAGTTCATCTAGAATATGCCATTATTTAAAGGTCCAGCTAAATGCGGTTAGCAGGAGGGGTATAGTTAAAAAACACAGTATTGATTCCATTATGGTGAAAAGGTACTTTCTCCTAAACCAATTCCTTATATCATCTCACGGGAAATCTCAGGGGTGTGGTGAGTAAGGAGACCTGTCATTTATATGGACCCTTCCCAGAAGGAGTGCCCAACCTCCCATATACCCCCCAGCCCCATAGCTACCCCCCAGACCCACACCTGCACTGCAGCAGATGTGTCTAAGCAATGTGGCCATTAGTTAAAGTTCTGTGTGGGCTGCTTGCCAAGCTGGGGGTCATGTTGTGTTAGTCAGGGGTCTGTAATGGGATCGTATCCCATGGTGCATTGGAGCAGGTGTTCACTGGTAGTGGGCCAGCTACACCATCCTTACACAGATTTTAAATCCCTGAGTGTGGGCTGCATCGCAACCTCCAAAAGTGTCATAAGCAAGTTTTATAAATCCCAGCTTTGGAACACTATTTTAGTGTTAAATTTAAACATATTCAAGTTTGAGCAAATTTAGGGACACCATGTTCCATGGAGTGGTGCAGGCTCTGCAGGACGCGGACCAGCGAGAATCTGAGCTCTGCTCCGAAAACTGACAGTGACCAAGAGCGTCAGAAAACCTCCGTCTTGGTGCATTACTCTACGATGCAGAGTGTCTGTGCCCGCTCAGGGCCGACATGCTTTTTTCGGAAGGATTTCACTCCATCTTTTTGTTGCATGCAGATTTAAACCGGAAAGCGGGAAGAAGACACTCTTAGGGAATAAAGAAAATTTTGTACCGAGCAGATAAATTTCCTGTGTACTTGCAGTTCTGTTACGCGACTGGGTTTCGAAAGAGGCGTGGTCCCAACGGGATCCAACCCCATAACCTGCAGGATAAGAGCCCCTAACTCTTACTTATGTCATAGTGGCCTGGGATCCTTTTTTTCATTATAGTAACCCTGAGCAAGCAGCACAGTTTTTATTAGTGGCTCGATACCTTGCTTTGAAAGTGACCTCTGAGCATTTGTGGCTGGTATTTGGTCAATAAAGCGATTAAGCGAGTTTTGCGTCCGCATTTCACGCTTTTGCGAATGGCTTATCACAAAGTACCTTTACCTCCACTATTTTTTTTCCCTTCTGCCACAAAAAAATGCTATGTGGTTTTCTGCTGTTTAAAAAAAAATAAAAGTCCTTTTGCTCCATTGACTACAGAAAGGTCGCTGTGTTGACAAGCAGGAAACCGAAGCCGACGCTTTAGAGAGAAATGTAGTAATGGGTTTTGGAGAGCTGTGGTAAGAATATTTCTGTCGTAATGATAATATCTGGTCTCTGGGAACAATGACAAAATACATATTAGCATTTGTGCAAGTGTACACTGAGACAGAGACTCTTATCACATCTAAACACAGACATACACAGTCATGCTCACTTTCGTATTACATCATAGAACAACCTCACACACAGTGTAGTCACACACTCACGCACTGACGCACAGCACAGCGAAGGTGTCACGCACGTACACGTGTGGTCCGGGAATTCTTAATAATTCATGCATTTATTAATTGTCTGTTTGATTTTTCGAGATGAGGTCCATGGCCCATATTAATAACGTCATTAATATATTTGTTTTTGTTATCGCTGTCATGGCTGTTGACTCGCATTAGGCAGAGCCTCCCGTAGACAGAAATAGCTCATTACCATGATCTGCAAAACAGCTTCCGTATCTGTGAGCACCTCCCATTACATGGATACCTCGGAAAAAATGGGAAGGGGAAATCTGTGAAGGTGTATCCCTCTCGTGTGATGTGTGTAAGGTAGACGTAGGCATGTCGTCTGGGGAACATGTTTTCAGCTGCTCGACACAGCAGTATATGTGTGTCAATGACCCCCTAGCCCCCTCCATTTTGTGCAAGTGCCAAGATAAATTTCTCCTTTGGGTGCTGTAAAAGATTTGTTTACTTTGGCCTTATATTATCATGTCAGCGGGAATTGGGGCCAGCCTCGAATCAAGTTAGAATATTGAATTAAATTTGCTTTGCAAGGCGGTGACTTTTCAAGATTACTTTAAAAATCACTTTTATCATCTATTTTAAAAACAATATTAACCCCCCAAAAAAACACATAAACATAAGAAATGCACATTGTTTCATTTTGAGCAATTTTTTGTTTCATGGATGTTTCTAGGGCCCCCTGTCACTCTGCTGAAATGACTCCTCTGGAATTCCATAGTAGATGAAATAAAAATGACTTCCCCACATTCACCCCTGGGTGTCCCCAAGAGTTCTGGACGCCCACACATTTTTAAATACCTTTGGGAGTTTAATTGCAAATGGACTATTGGCACTTTGGCCGTTTCTTCTCCATTGGCTGGCTGGCTTTCCAGGGGAGGGGGGCAGTCAAACCTCATGCGAGGCCCTAAGGAAGGTTTTCCATTGACCACTGCCACACACACCCCCTCGCCGTTTTACTTTACGTAGGGAGGAGGGGGGCATTTGCTAAGTCAGCTCCCCTTCTGAAGAGGAGCCTCTGGGCCATTGCCCATCCTCTCCCAGCCAGGATTTTACCCCTTTGTCTCAGAGTGGGGACAGACAGCAGAGTTGTATAAATGAAAGGTCCCACATTCTAGTCTTTGGCTCCCGCACACCTCCTGTCGTCCTCGTGAAGTGAGGGAGGGGCTGTTCTTAATCTCAGGAGCTCGAGGGCCAGATGGTCATCACTGCAATACATTCGTGACATTGCTGCCCTTCTCCTTTCCAGGTTCCCGAGGGTGGCCAGCAACTAGGATCCCTCATGTAAAAACCAGTGGAGAGAAACGTAAGAGAAGCCAAGCCATTCCTACCAGCGACATGGAGAGCATTTTCCAGATGGCAAGGCAGTGAGTACCCCTGACGGCCCGCGGACTGCAGAGTTTAATCTTGCAAATGTGCCCCGCATCTTCAACACAGAACTTCTTTTCTATAATAAGGTCCTTCTGTCTCCTGTACTAGATTATGCCACACCAACCTAGCCTCACACCCCTCAAAAAAAGCTCAAAGCCTCTTTTTTCTTTCAGCTCCCTCTTGCTCTTTTCCACTGACGGTTTATTTGATCTCTAAATCTTTGCTGTATATTCCAGAGCAGCATAACTTTCCAAAAAACTGTCCAATGTAAAATGGGTCTTCTTTGCATCAAATTATCAATATGTCATTTCTGGGATAAAAAGTAACTATAAATGTAATCGATTAAATATTCTTTTAATTTAAGCCTTGTGAACCCAAGGTTCTTGTGGGAGGGTAACAGACATAGTTATACTGGATAAAGGACTGGAAGAATTTGTATTTATGTCACTAATGCAGGATGCAGACTAAATTTCAGCACCTGTTATTACAAATGTGAAAGATGACAATTTTAGGCCAAGAAATTGCACTTGTCTTTCCACCAGGTGTAACAGTTTTGGGTATAACATGTGAACTATTGCTGAGTCTGATCATGAACAGCTCCAGGAGTTACAAGGCACTAATCGGGGGCATGAGAATCTTCTTTCCAGGAGCCGGAAGTTAAATGACGTTGTAGGAAATTCCAGAATGTAGGTGTGGCAGTGACCATATAGGCTGGACAGGCACAGTATGGTTGGCCACTGATTTTCATTTCAGTTTGATGCCAAATATTTCAATACCAATTCCTACAATTGCTATTCATTTTGCTGAGCTTGCTTGTTGAGCAGGGTGTGTGTGTTGGTGTGTTGGCCCCTTGAGGACCTGCCTAATAGTAGCATTTAAATTACCAGGCAAATAAAGTCGATATTTAGACATTAGAATCAATTCTCCAAATTTAAAAAGAAAAATTCAATATTTCAGTAAGTATCTGCAAACCACTGTCAAGAAGTGCTGTGGTCCTTTAAAGGAGTAAATGTGTTAAAAGTTGCTCATCACAAGCTCAAAGCACTAACATAGAAGGCCTCGTTGGTCTCACACAGACCGGGAGCAGCGCCGGGGCTCAAGTGTGGTGCTATCTGCTTCAGAGGCCGGCGACAGCCAGGCCAGGGAGAGTCGCTGAAGTGCGGGGATGGAGTCTGGCCCATTGGCTCCTGAGAGCTTCTGTTCATCTCCCACACCGAGTGGCCTAGCGGTGCACTCCACGGCCTCTCGTTGTCCCCTCCTTTATAAACGCTCATCTCTTGCACCGCCCTGCAGCCTCCAGACCTCACCGAATCCCTCCACCGCCCTCAAAGGTCTCACACACCTTGCTCAATCGTCTTCCAAGAAAAAAAAAGAAAAGAAAAAAAGGCGAGTAGACAGAATATCAAAATAAAAAGGCGGTTCTGGCTACAGCCAATATTCCCCAAACAGGTCACATGGTTACATTAATGGGCACCCTGACATTATTGTGGTCACCGCGAGTCAGTCTAATTGGCTCAAATGGCTTGACGCTTCTTACAGCATCAGCAGTATTACTGGCTCTACTTCCCAGAATGGAGCTTCCCAGGAAGGGTGGTTGGATGAAAAAGGTTGCAGGAGCAGCCACTGTGGTCAGTCATATGCTTTACAATGTCTTATTTTTTTGCATTTCCCACTCTTCTTTACCTCTAATGAACCTCGAGCATCAACGTACCTCGATCGGCTCCTTGTGGCTCTAAACTACCCACAGTAGGCTTGACAGCAGCCATGTTGAGATGTTGGGTCGCAACACTATTGCCCACAGCAGCAGAGGTTAATTACCCTGAATGTTGTATTAGCGACACAGTCTAATGGCTCTTAGTCATGTATAAAGAGCTCATTATAATGACAAGAGCACCCCGGCGCTAAAGCCCCCCAATGTAGTGCCTGTGACCTTTTTTTTAGCGAGGCGCTAAACCAGTCGTCGTTTGTCTAGCAGACATTGCGTAGCTGTCACTGCATACAAGGTGAACCCTGCATACCCTATAACTGGGACCATTTCTTGAATGATGCAAGAAGGCAGCTGTTTTGCGTAACGATTGTCAGCTTTCGGTGACAGTGCCAAAGCAACCCCAATGAGAGAAGCTGCTGGGGTTTGTGTATCCCTCTGATTGGACATCGGTTACTCCAGCCATCACCATGGCGCTGAAGAGGAAAGGTGTGACGTCAAGACATAATTCTAATGCCAGCTCATCTTTGACTCATTTGTTGATCTGAGGCAGTTTGGGAGGGACGCTCAAGCTTGGGATGAAAGAGAGCTGTGGATGTGCTCCCAGGCTATCGGGGGTCTTGGTGGACCCAGCTAATTAGGGGATCGTCTGCATTAATCGCGTTCTGCCTACTTGTACAAATTTGGTATTTTTTTGCTTACTTGTATATACTCTGTATTGATGGCTGGCTGTGACTCTTTGTTCCTGCTTTATGTTATGGTATATTTGTAATTCACTTAATTGCTTTTTGAGGTGACCAGTTGCATCAAATCAGATTCCTTGTACTCGGGTTGTTTAAAGCAAGTGCAGATCATTCTGGATTCTGAATATCTACACCATAGGGGTCCTCACACATAATCCGGGGTAGGCCCCCACTCCCTGCCCTGGGGTAGGCAGTGGGGAGGGTGGGAGCGCGCTGAGGCGTATAGCAGCCCTTTATCCCGTCCTCTACTAATGATGAATGACCAGACAGATGAAATCTAATAACTGTAACTGTAGGAGTTCACTGCGGTTAATTCGTGCGCCGATGGGAGTCTATTCACTTAGCAGCTATCATGAACCCCTGCCCTGGCTCGCTCAGGAGCCTAATTCACTTAAATTGCAGCTTTCATTCATAAGGAGGGAAGACATGGATGTATTTCTTTATTCCTGGGACGGAGAATTGATATGGTTTTGGGACCAGTCTGCCATTTATCTCGACACATATCACATTAGCACTATGACTCAGGAAGTGCTTGACAGATCCTTTTCAAACTTTGCAGACTCGTTGCACGGGTGAAGGTCAGGAACTGATGAAATTTTGACACAAATTGTTCCGAAACCGAAGCAGCGCCCTGTAGTGGTGACAAAGAGAAGGACAGTTTGAGATGGAGATCTGGTGAATCTGATTACATTGAGAGAAGCCACACAAAGTTGGGCTTTTGATACATATTTCATTTGAGAGGTGGTGAGTGAGAGGGGGAGATTCAGTGTGGGGGAGCGGGGGGTAGCATCTGGGGGATACATGGTTGTCATTCAGACAGCATCTAGCTTTATCTAGTTAGTGTAATGTTGTTTTTCTATTCTTGCTTTACATGAGGCTGTGGATCCTCTGACTTTGGGGGAGAATTACGTTGATAGAAGATCAAAGGCCACAACCAGGCTGTTTCGTATCAAAACCTGAGCGAGACGTTCTGGGAGATACTGGCAGACTGAGTGTTAGGAGAAGACAAACTTTTCATGTTATGCCGTTCATCGGTTTCACTGCGCCACGTTCATGTAAGATGACTGCAGTATCCAGTTTGTGTGGCGTTCCTGCTCATCAGTGCAAACAGCCAGCCCTTTTGGAAAGTCAGTCATGTGACTAAATCATGTGACTACAACTGAATATGCGCAGCATGCAAACAGAGTCAGGAAGTTTGGTTATTGTGAAGTTAAACATTAGAAGTTGTTTGTGCTTTTGAATGTGATGTGATTGTTGGTGTCAGACATGATGGTTCTAACATCAGTGAATCAGCCGTCCTCCTGGGACATTCACAAACTACCGTGACTAAAATATACAGAGAAATGGCATGATGGACAGATCTAATCCAGTAACTGGCATTTTTCTGCTGGAAAATGTCTTGCTAATGAATGAGATCAGATGAGAATGGCCAGACTCGTTAAATGTGGAGGCTGCAAGTGCAAAAGAAACAACTTGGTACTACAATACTCTGAACAAGCAGCTCATCCATCCTTGAAGGAGATCTGGGGGAAAAATGTGGGTCCAAACCCAATTCTAGCTAAGTGTACCTAATAAAGCGTCTGTAGTAAGTCAGGAGTATGATTTATTACCCCAAATGAACAGAGAGACATTAGTGTCGTACTTTGATGTTGTTCATTATCTCTTCAGTAACCTTTCTCCTGGTGTTAAAGTCCCTGAATAATTAAGAAAGCGCGAGACCTGGCTTTGTGACGGCCTTGTCACCAGCGTGTGACACACGGAACATCGGCACTGACGGATTATCACGTGGCGACGTTACACAGGGGGGCGGGAGGAGGAACGCGCTTGGTGGGGACCACAGGTGACAGGCGCATCAGGGAGAGGAGGCGTCGCAGCTAGAGACCAGCTCCACGGCCATCAACCATACCAGCAACGCTGCACTTCTGTGTGGTTGCAAGAGCTGCATAGTTTTAATGAAATGGAAATGGTGGTGAAACTAGGAGTTAATGGATCAAGCAGGGAGCTGGTGGCTTCACTTTGGTCATCAATTTAGTAGCTGGGAGCCGTATATGGGGCTGAGAAAGGTCGTCACGGCAACCTCTCTCCATCCAGTATGGCCCCAGTGTAGACCACATGATTTAAAATTTGATAAAGATAGATGTGCTCAGGGGTTCATAAATGTCTGATCTGTCAAGCCCCCGATTTCATCATTGGGCCCTTGAGTGAGGCCCTTAACCCTGGTTTGCACCAGGGACTGGCTGACCCTGATTACGCAAAAAGAAATTTGTGTGGCTTTGGATAAAATCATTGGCTATGTCAGTGTTTCCCAACCTGATCCTCAGGGAACCACAGACGGTTCATGTTTCTCCTGGTACAGGGAGCAAAAATGTCTGTGGTCTGCGGGTCTCTAGGGACCGGATTGTGTAAAGTTTTTTACAGATATGGCCCATTTTTGTACCGTGGCCCATCCATCAGCCACGCGAGAATTCCGATTACATCCTCTCCGGTTGTAGACACCAGTCTCCCACACATGCAAGAGTCACCTGAAAGTCTGTCATGTAGGTCTGATTGTCAACAGAGACACGCCACGCTGAAAATGTGCATCCCCCCGTCATGAAGATAAATGTAGGATTAGTGTGCTTGGTGTCACACTGCAGCCGCAAGCTGGCCTGCCTTAATGTGTCTCCCGTATGTGTTAGTGCCCACTGCGTTGGCGCCGTCAATTATCCCTCTCCGGCCAATCAGAATGAAGGCGGTTAGCTCCCCCTGGCGCAGCTGTGAATGAGCTATCCACCAGGGGGCGTGTCAGTGTGGGCGGGTTGGCGCTCAGCAAAGCTTGGGGGACATGGGGCAGGTGACTGGTGCATTGAGATACCCGACAGGAGGATGCTTTGTCTCACTGCTCTTATTCCTGTTTGAAGAATACCAACCCCCCCGCCCCCCCTCCAAATGTACAGCAATGACTTGACAGCTCCTGACTTAGTAAATTCTTTTTTTCTCAGGTAAATGAAAGGGCCCCAGGGCCGTTCGTGTTGGAACGACAACAGACAGCTCGTCGGACACGGCACTGCGACATCTTAAGGCCGCTGTCGTTCACACTCCTTCAAATAAAACAAAAGCGGAGCGGAAACGGGCTGACCGATATGCAAACGAAAAGGCTCTATACTCCACTGAACAAGGATAGCATTGTTAACTCCATAAATAACAGTATTAATAGTTCTCTTAATGTATAAAAATTTTATTCAATTTAAATTTACACTCAAATTTCATTTCCCACCACTTTAAAACATGTCTCCATTCATTTCTTAATCTTAACCTCTACCCAGCACTGACCTTCACCATAAGTAACCAGGCGAGATACAAGGCATTTTTAGTTTTTTGATTTCAGTCAAAGACTTTCTTTTAATTGAATTTCCCCTTGTGGTGCTCACAGAAATGGTCCTCACAACTCAGAATAACAGGTTTTTATCACCTTGTGGGGACATTTGGACCTCGGACTGTAATGTATGCCTGGACCACACGCACACACAAATTCTTACTGCAGTTTGGAGCCACCAATTTAGCCTGAATTATCCATTAGCTCCGGAGGAAAGGGGAGCTCCAGGGGACCTACACGGGAATGCCTGGAAATGCCCCCAAAACACTCAGCCAGGTCGCCCACGAGGGAGAGGGGCGGCAGGCTTACCCTGAGGCACTGTAAAGTCCCGGGAGCTTCACAAATGTTTTTGACATGCTTTCGAGATTGTTATCCATTAGCCAATGATGTCTTTTGATTTGGTGAGTGACAGGAGAAGGGGCACTCTACTGACCAATTAGATTTCAGGTGGGGCCAGTGCCCCTGTGACCCCGCCCCTTTGCATGCCGACCCTGTCTGCCTCCCTGCCCTTTCTCTCTTTCTCCATGTGACTGCCCTTCCACTTGGACCACATGACGCAGCTCATCTCCAGGACCCTGAGTCAGAAGTGCTTATTAATCATAAACGAGGAATTAATTACCCCCCACCCATGTCATCCCCCTGTTCCAAAACACAGGTGATTTATTCCTGTCTGCTGTCAGAGTTAAAAGAGCACTCCATTCTGCCCATCTTCTGTGCCTCGCTGTCCCAGCTGTACGATGTGTTGTCGCCGACGTTGTCGTGTGGAATGTGAAGGCTCTGGGGCTCGATAATGGGATGGACACATCCATCATAAGCAGGGTAATCAGATGCAGGCTGGTCACGGAGCTGCGGCCCCTGCCATGCCAGGCCTTCGGTAACGCGGGTAAATGGAGATTCAGTGCTTTGCCAGAGTTTGGGACCAGCGTTTAAAATGACTTTGACAAACTGCAGCACGCCGGTCGACTGAAGAACGGGAGGAGCTCCGAAAGCAGCTGGTGCAGGAAAGCTTCCACGTTTGTTCGCGTTTCAAGATTTATCTGTCGCATTCTCGATCACACACTGTATGTCTGTGGCATGAAATGCTGGATTGTACTTGAAAGGAAATGTGCAAAACAAAGGAAAAAAGTGAATAACAATAAAGAATAAGAATAAATAGCAACAAAATAACACAAATAAATGCAGTGCAAAACAGGCAATAAATGACAGAGAGCAGGATATCAGCTTGTGCAGAAAGGATATCGGCATGTGCAGAAAGGATATCAGCATTTGCAGAAAGGATATCGGCATGTGCAGAAAGGATATCAGCATTTGCAGAAAGGATATCGGCATGTGCAGAAAGGATATCAGCATTTGCAGA
>JABFDZ020000050.1:13485914-13499029 GCA_019775955.2 Pollimyrus isidori | reverse complement strand
CCCCCCCTCCCCCCCCACACACACACTGTCCCCCTGCCCTGTCCACAGGACAGGACTGCAACTCTAACCACAATGTTCTGTCGCGTCCGCTTTTTCAGTGTTTCCGTACCGGAAAATGGCACCCCCGCTGCCCCCCCGCGTGGCCAAACCCCTCATCGCCGTGACAGCACAGAGCAGCACAGAGTCGACCCAGGACGCCTACTTCCTGAGCACTGGCCAGCCGTCGCCCCGCACCAAGCACAGCCACTCCCTGGATGGTCTGGAGGCGGCTGGGGGCAGGCCGTCTTCCCGGGGCGGGTACTATGCCGCCGGCCGCGCCAAGCCACACAGCAACTCCACTGAGAGCCTGGATGGGAGCCGCGTGCCGCTGGGCGCTTCAGGGTCGGCGTCGGCCATGGCGGCCAGAGCCAAGCACAGCAGCTCTGCTGACAGCCTCCTGGAGGTGACCGGCAGGGGGAGCCGAGAGCGAAGCGCCGTCGTCCTGGGGAAGTCCTCCTCACTTCCGCAGAGTGGGAACAGCCAGGGCCCAGCTGAGGCGCTGGGCGAGCATAAGGCGGAGGGGCGGAGAGGCAAGTGGAGGCCGTCCATCGCCGTGCAGGTGAGCATGAGGGACACTGTCAGGTGGCTGCGGCAGATCCTCATTGGAGGTGACTGTGTCACATGGCATCCATCTTACAGGTGGACAGCTCCGAGACCATATCAGACTCAGACACCGAGAGCAAAGTCCTGAGGGAAGTGCACTCTATCGGGGTTCAGGTAGAGGAAGATAAGAGGTATGGCCAGCTGGGAGCTCCGCCCACACTGTCCCATATCCAATCGAACCTTAACCACTCTAAACACTCCAACCTTAAGCCTCTTCAATTCTATCACAACCCTAACTCTGACACCTTAACCCTAACCCTAACCACTCCACACTGAACTCTAACCCAACCCAAACAACAACACTCGTGATTCTTTACTGATCTCTGTTGGGAAATTCTCTTCTTACTCCCCATGAGAGACATGTAAGCAAGAGGCAGCAACCATGGAGCTGGGGGCTAAGGGCATCGCTTGAGGGTCCACAGATGTGGCTATTCTGTCAAGGCCGGGCATGAACCAGTCACCTTCTGATCACTGGCAGAGAGGCTTAGCTCACGGAAACACACACAGCCTCTGATCCCACAACTCAAATACTAACCACTCCAGGCCTAAGTCCGCTGCTCAGCTTGATGGTGAGCTGACATGTGTGGCAAACGTACATGTCAGAGATCTAGTAATGTATAACAACACACCCATGTAAGAGACCTTGGGACGGCATTGTTATGAAAGGTGTTATATAAAATTTAAAAATTAAGGAAACTGAACTGAATATCATCATAACATTGGTTCTCCGCTCATTTTCAGTTGTGGAGTTTTTTTACAGTCACTGCACACTTCAGACAAGTTAAAAATTACTCCTGGTGTCACATTAGTACAAAATGGAGTGGAAGAATTCAGATTACATATATATTAGAAAGGCAAGTCATTTCCAGATCAGTGAATGTCACCGATATGCTGCCCTCATGCTTGCAGTTACCACAGAGGAGTTGCACCTTGTGACAGCTAGACAGGATTAAGAGCCTTTTTTTTGGGTTGTGCAGAAGCCACATGACGAGCTTAAAATGACTGTGAGGTGTGAGGTTGCTGTCACGTCGCCCCCTACAGGCGAGCGCGCTTCAAGCGCTCCAACAGCGTGACGGCGAGCGTGCAGGCAGACCTGGAGACAGAGGGTCTGCTTGGGCTGGGTGCGGCCATGCAGGACAAGGGCCTGCAGTTCGGTTGCTCCTTCCAGAGGCATTCGTCAGAGCCGGAGTCGGCGGGCCCCTACGGGGAGTATCGCACAGTGCACACGCAGGGCCAGTGGGCGTACCGGGACGAGTACCTCCAACAGCAGCAGCAGCAGCAGCAGCAGAAGCAGCAGCAGGGAGGCTACGCTAGCGAGGTCACCAGCCGCGCCCCCTCCCCCCGGCCCCCCAGCCGCGCCGGCTGGCTTGAGGGGCCTCGCAGCCTCCCCGACTCGGGCCGCGCCTCACCCTGCCCCCGGGACGGCGAGCTCTTCCTCCGCCTGCTACAGACAGAGGTGGAGCGCATGGAGGGCTGGTGCCAGAACATGGAGAGGGAAGCAGAGGAGAATGACCTGCCCAAGGAGGGTGAGTCACCAGCGGCGTAGAATCTAGGAGGTTGTGGCCCCTGGGGTAATCACTAGGGCCCCACCTACTGCACTGCGTCCTTCTGTAACAACCAGAAAAAAAACTCACAGACCTTTCTCACTTAACCGTTGTAAATGTACATCTCTCTTAATTCAGTTTTTAACGTTTTAGGGATTTTATCTCATGTCTTTATTTTGTTCTTATAGTTTGTATCTTTTATCTTTTCATTTTATTGGACCTTTTATTACCTGGAATGCCGTTTATTTTATTACTTTTATTTAATTTCTATTATTTTACTCTGCTTCTTCATCTTATTATTGTGGTTGTTGTTCCTATTACAAAAAGAAAAAAAATGGAGGCCCCTACAAATTGGGGCCCCTAGGGGCCCAGGTTCAGCATAGCCCATGCGATCTGGGAGTGCAGCAGAGAGTTAAAACCCCAGCCCAATAAAGGCGCTGATTGTGCCATCCTGCATTTTTAATGGCAGGTTGCCCTGGATTTCTGCGTCTAGCGAGCTGCCGATGATGTCATGCCATTCGGGGCATCTCAGTACTGGCGGCAGGGATGTTGTGCCGCGTGACTGAGAACCGGAGCTCAGGCCCTGGAAACGCAGGGAGGCAGAGCATGAGGTGCGCAGGTGGCACCCCCTGCCCTCCATTTAGGGATGACGCTTCACCCAGATTTCAGCGGCCTGTCTCCCCCTGTCTCTCCCAGTGCTGGAGCTCATCCACGGAGCCGTGACCAGCGCCCAGATGCTGATGTCCCAGAAGGTCCAGCAGTTCTTCCGGCTGTGCCAGCAGAGTATGGTGAGTCTCCCACCCAGGCAGGGGGTTTGGGGTGGCTGCGGTTCTCCAGCATCAATCAGAGATGAAAAGCTCCTGATTATTCATTAAGATCTCAGACCCGTAAGCTTCTTCTCACCTTTACTTTGGCATCTCCAGTGTTCTCTGTCTTCACTTTCGACTCATGACTAATGTATTATTATTATTATTGTTATTATTATAATTATTATTATTACTACTAAACTTATGCCATGGGTAGGAGCCTCAAGTCTGATATTTCCCTGGGAACAAAAGTGTAACAAATGTTCTCTTTTGTTGCTCCTCAGCTAGAAATGATTCACCACTTATTTTATTTTTTTTTATGACAAATTGGGAGAAGCAAATCTGAGTTAGTCTACTATATCCCACCATGGCCTGACCCAGAGCCTTCAGCACAGATCGCTCACCATCTCGCTTCTTCCTTTTGGTTTTATTTTGGTACGTCTGCCTGAACTTTCACTCTGGAACGGCTGATTCCCGATGATTCATGTGACATCTGTGAGATGGGAAGGGATGCATCCAAAGGAACTGGAGTCACCTCTTTGGGCTGGCAAAGTTACATAAATCTTTGCAGATCTTTGTAAGTAAGTTCTACCCCCTATTCAGGACCCTGCAGCATACCCCCAACCCACCTCTCAGGACCTGGCCGCCTTTTGGGACCTACTGCAACTGGCCATCGAGGATGTGCGGGTCAAGTTCCAGGACCTGCAGCGTCTGAAGGACTCCGGCTGGAGGCTGCCATCTGACAGGAAGGTGAGATGACTCCCCAGACATCTCCTGAAGCCAGAATGGTTGTTTCTAATGTAACTGAGGGTCTCACTGTGACAAAACTAACAGCAAGCAAAACAACAGGTCTAATGCCTGGAGCCAAAATGGCCACATGTCAAGATGAGACACTGATCACTGCAGTGTTAAATATCCTGATGACAGAGCCAAAATGGCACAGATGTTGCCTAACACGAGTGAAAAAACCTAGTATAACCAGCTGTACTTACACCTACTGTCGCTTCAGGCTCTCGGCTCCATCCTCCCCTCTCCTACCGCTGGCCTAATGATTGCCTTATCGATCTACCCTTTCTTCCTCGTTCAATTACTCTGCTTTTTCTCCAATTCCTCCACTCCTTCCTTTCCTTGCCTCAATTTGCATGTCTCCGCCTTATTCCATACATTCACCCAATCGTGTCCCTCCCCTCGTGTTGGCTCCTCCTACCCATTTTCCAGGAGGAAAAGAAGCCCCCTCCCCTTTTACCAAAGAAGCCGAGCGTGAGCAGCATGGCGGATGCCGCCAGCGGGGGCAGCAGCGGGAGCGTGGGGGTGCTGGTGATGTCCCGCAGCGGTCGAACTGTGCCCCTGCGGGAGAAGTCACTGGACCTGGGCGAGCGGCAGCGGGCGGAGCTACACGGGAGGCTCCTCCCGGCCAAGCGGGCCGCCTCCTTCCGGCAGAATTCAGCCACCGAGAGTGCCGACAGCATCGAGATCTACATCCCAGAGGCACAGACCCGACTCTAAAGCCCTAAAGCCCCACCCCCGCTACCCCCTGCCAAGCCATCAGGGGTGATTCTAGGATGTTTTTTAAGATGGGTGGAATAAGAGAGGCCATAATTCATACAGAGGGGCCAACCTTATCATTAGCCAATGATATGTTTCGAATCAGTGAGTGACAGGGGAGGGAGCACTATGGGGGCCAATTAGCTTTCATTTGGGGCCAGTTCCCCTGTAGCCCCGCCCCTGTATATGCCCCTGCAAGCCATGCCCAACCCTCACCTCAGCCTAAGAATTTCTGGCATGTGCCACTAAGCCACTTTAAGCAATTATAGATAAAGAGGGCTGGAGAGAGAACGGGGGACTTTCGTATATAATTTAATTCAGACACAGAATAAAAGCCAAACAAGGGAGAAAGAGGGCCTCTCTCCATCTTCTGGGTGTGCTTCATGAAACTCTAAGTTATGTAAAACAGTTCATAGGAGAGATATGTTCATTTGTGCTGTCATAAAATTTCCCTTCTGATAGAAGCAGGCCTCAGTGTCTCCTGATGCAGTCGACGGGGAGAGTGCGTGTGTGTGTGATTTTTTTTTGGGTGGGGCGGGGGATTGTTTTTTTTTGACAACTGTGCCAGCTGTTTTTTAAAAGCATGATGTTTCTGCAGGCAAATATTCATGAAGTGGCAGAATGTCCCAACACAGTCCCATGAAAACCTCAAATTATGCTGACTTCATGTCAGTTTGGGATTCTCACTCTGTGGTTTTAATTGTTGATAGACAGTGACCCCTACTGAGCAAACTATGACAAGACAAAGTTAATTTGGCGCCTGCCCCCCCCCCCAAGTATCACTCACCATGTAGGAAAGTGTATTATCCTTATGAAATAGGTGGGGGAGATACAAAAAGCTACTTTGTAAGGGGTCAGAATAGAAGGAAAAGTGTGGTCATTTCAAAACACAGTGACGTCTGTGTAGCTAATTTCCAATGTGCGGGGGATGAATCCTAGGTGTACAGGTGCTCCCCGACTGTCGATGGTGTTACGTTCGGCTGAACTCATTGTAAGTGGAAAACATTGGTTAGTCAAGGACTTATAGCTACATTTCAATTGCACCATCATGTCAAATTATGGTAAGCCGATTCATCATAAATCTAGGAGCATCTGTAATTATCTAGCAAGGTGTCCCTCGTGCCACAGAAGTGCGTGTTTTGCTTAGGCGTGCGCCTGGACATGCTTCACAATTCATAATGTCCCGGTTCATTTTATACCCTTGCTTTTCAAAGCTGTATTTTTGGTTGGCATGGCCAGCAAAATCAAATGATGCTGTGTTTTTATAGTGCATCTTGTTGATTAGACCCAAATGTGGGGTGTTTAAATCTGTTTTTTTGTTTTTAAATCATGAGGCACAGCTTAGTGTAAATACAGCCTCAGACTGCTATCAAATGAACAAGGTTTAAATATGCCATCTTTTTTGAGATCCTGAGCCACCCAGAGTAAGGGTATAGTCCGCCCGCTTTCTCGTTCTTATCGTTTTACCGCGGCCCTCTTGTGACTATATTATGTAATTACACAGAACATGCGCACTAGTTTATCATGTACATTACTAATGCAATTCTGACTGGCTGGATAAAAGCCGGTTTAAAAGAACGAAGTAGGCTTTGTTTTATAAACCTGAAAGTGAAATAATATAATATTAAGTATTTTATTGGGAGATGCTTTATTTTATAATGTGTAATATCTACCTTTTTAGAACAGTAGAGCGTCTATATATAAAAATGTGTGAAATCTGATATATGAATCTGAAAACATGTTATTAATATGATCTAGTGTACAATAACTGAATACAGGCAGCTGATGGCTGTTTTTTCATGGCGTCTCCTGACGTATAAGATTTTTTTGAAGGATGTGTCTGTAGTATTCAGTTCACAGGGTTTGACTGTGCCAAACGCAGCTGTCAAGTGTACTTTCTCTCCGATTTTCACTCTCGTTCTCCCTCCCTCTCTCTTTTCCCCTTCTCTGTAAATGCACTGGATTGTAACTGGGTTTGCAGTGTCACCTTCCTTAAACTCCTATCTCTAGCTACAGTGGGTCACTCCCGTTTTTTCTACTCGGCTAACAACACGTGCCTGATTACCAAGATGTGTGTGGCTTATTTCGTATTAATATATTACTGAAATATAGAATAGAATCTTACCTTCAAATGTGTATATAGACTTGCGGCATTTAGAATACTTTTTTCAATATTATTAGAGTTATTTTAATGTATCGAAACTGTATCGTATTGAAACTTTACTGTTGTGGACGACGCAGACACACAGGCACACACACACTTCGGTGTGGATTAACGCGGAGTTTCGCATATAGGTCGCTTAACGAGCCCGCGCAAATCGCTTTGAAGTCTACGCCTGTGCCCGCGCGTATGCCACCGGCGTCATCGAATTACAGCCGCGTCTCTTCGCTACATACGGAAGGTGGTTGTGTCCTCACTTGAATACAGGATCACCCGTACCGTCCCGGGTTTAGAGATGTAATATTGTTAGTTAAATGTTGTGCTTTGCAGGATCCAAGAGTGGATTTTTGGAAATCAAACATAAGATGTTCCTATTTATTTTGGAAATGCCAATGCAAAATCCAATTATTTTTGACTTGGTAGAGGAAAGTTTTTACAGATATACTGCTCTTTGTAGAATGACGGAGATTTTCAACAAACATGCAGTACAATTTTTCAATTTGAAGAGGTCCCAAGCAATCCCAAGCGAATTACTGCAAATTTTCTTATGAATAAAATTCAACACTGCTGAATCCCTGTTACAAAGATTCCGCAGATGTCTGGGTTTTCATAGAAGAAATATTTTGTCTTACAGTGTCCATAATTTATACAGCATACTTCTCCAATAGTTAAATAAAAACAGAAGCTGTAAATTAAATAAGCACAATGTTTTTGGAACTACTGGCTGTACTTGAATGTGAAGGACTCTTCAACTTTTAAAACAACACTGCTGTTAAGCACAGGTTTATTACAATGCCTGTCTTGTAATGAAATGGTTTTTTAAAAGAGCAGATGTTAAGTTAAAAGAAACAACCACGGCTGTTTCGTTCGGTGTTCGGGTCACTTTCAACGATATTTGTTAATGTCATCCTTCAGAGTGCTGAGACCCAACGTCTTTTGTTCTTCCTTATTCAACACATTAACTGCTGTTTCTCTAATTAAAATGAAACACTTGAAGCGAATCATTGGGTGAGAAGTGTCTCAACACTTGCTTCGACGGTTACATTCTATTTTTGTATTGGGCTAACACAATTACCGTAAAGTGCTTAATAAAAGAGCATTGAAAATGGACGTAACAATACTCAACGTTATGAAGAGTCATAAAGCCCGTCTGTGGAAAAACCAGAAGAAAACTGAAGAGAGAAAAAAGAAGCTCGTATTGCGAATGTATGAGATGAAATAGACTCTAGAGATTCGAAGCTAGCCAGCCGTGCAACCTCCCTTGGACTTCCTGACCTTATAAATGTCATAAATTTGTTGCTGTTAGAATCCGATTAGGAGTGGAGTGCTCTGTCTTCTGTTAGGGTAGACAACGATGTTGATGTTCAGCAACGGGAGCGATTCTAGGACTTTTTTAGAGAGGGGGTGGAGCATATTTCATACACCTAAGATTATCATTAGCCAATGAGGTGTTTTGAAACAGTGAGTGACAGAGGAGAAGGTACTCTGGGAGCCAATCGGCTTTCAGTGACGGTCAATGTCACCTTGTATACACCCCTTCCATTTAGTCATCCAATGGTGGTCCTCCATCTAATGCATCGATTTTAAGCCTTATAATTTACATTTGGCTCAGTTGCTATTTGGTCCCCATTTTTTGTGAGGGGCAGGGATCCATGTAGGGGGAAGATGGAAAAACTCAAGCTCTGCACACAAGCACCATAATGTTTTGGATTTAGGAGATGATTTAGGACATAACCAGGAGAAAAAGATCCACCATCAGCTTGTTTGAAGCCCTTCCTTAATCCCAGCGAGTTTACAAATGATCGTCTAATCATAGCCAGGTATGAAGAAACTTCTGTCTCCAGCAGAAAAGACCTTAGCTAGTATTATCATCTGCATTAGCTGAACACACAGACGCATCATTTTTCCAAGCTCTGCCCCTCATCTCATATCCTTCATCTATTGGTCGTCACCCCGTTTCCTTCTATGACCCATGATCTCCCATCGCAGTCATGTGACCACCTCTCACGTTAAGCAGAGCCAGAACTTACATCAACATCTGGCACCACAACCCCCCACAGGAAGCGAGGGAGGACCCACCCCCGCCCCTACCTGCACAGGGCTTCCAGCCCCAAGACCCCACACCAGAAAGCCTGTGTGGGTTAACCTGGACCAGCAGGTCTGCTGCTCACAGAATTGAACGTAGCTCCTCATCAAGCCGTAGTAGCACTGAGGACCCCTAGTGTACAGTTATCGCACTGTGATGTTCTTCTGAATTTAGGACACCTTACTAGAGCACCTGAACGCTGAGAGTTACATGGGGTCCTATGTGACTGAGTAATTACTGTGTAATTACATATACCTCTTCTGCTTACATTTACCATGTATATATATCTTTGTGGTCATTGAAATTGCTGTTATTACTATTAATGTGTATTGTTATGATTAATATTGCTTATTACTATCTCTGTCAGTAAGATGTTATTTCAAATACTATTTATCATACTCTGTATTTAAGGGCAAGTTTGTAATGAAAAAAAATATTACTTTTCTATTGCTGCTACCAAGAGCAACACCTGGGCAACAGGATACAATGTTGAAGGGGTAGAAACAGACTTATTTGTTCCTGGAGAGATAAAGGGGGCTCGTCACCAAGGGCTCAACACTAAGACGAACATTTCGCATGGAGAGCAGGTGGAAATGGTTATCTGGGGACTGGCCAGCAATCTGCATGTTCGGTCAAAGCAGAGTCTCCTGATGTGGATTATTCCCCTGTTTTGTACAGCTGGACTCGGACATGTAGCAAAACACTTCCCTTTCATCTTCTTGCCTCATCCAGCCTCGGGGACCGGCCCTGTTGGAGCTTGAGCAGAAGATGTACCAACCCAGGACTCGCGTCTTCTCAAACTCACACCAGTTTGGTTCTTTTGATTCCCAAGCAGACGTCTACTTCCTGGTCCAGTGAGCCACCAGTATGAACAGCTACAGATGCGTTTGCATCGCTAAACCCAGATCAAGTAGCCGTAGTAAATAGCAATAGTGTTGTCCCTTGAACAAAGAACCACCGTAGTATTTATTTAAGGTCTCATGTATAAAATAACAATTTTGGTGGATCAAGTAGGAGGGAAAAAAACAGTAGAGACTAGTCAAACAATGACAAAAAAAAAAATGAAGTGTAAATCAATCATGTCTAATCGATTCTGTTTCAATCATCATCTTCTCATCCATGGGTGTGTACAGACCAACATGTGCTAGCACAAACCCAGAGATGGCACACTGTGATGTGGGTAACCTAAACAGAATGTAACACTGTTGACATTGTAAATGTTTTCTAACTATTACTATAAAGCTATTTTTAGCGAGGAAAATTGTATTTTTTTTTGTTTTACTAAAGGTTTACTGAAGGTTTTCTTTAACAAGCATGTGTGCAAGCAGGTGGGGGGGGGGGGGGGGGTGTGGAGCTAAGCAGCTGCTATTTAGCACTGGCATGTGGCAGGTGGGGGGGATATTCAAGCTTGCTGATAAGCATCACCAGACTCTGTGATTGGCTGAAATCACTCCCCACTGCTGTTACATTCACACCTAACATCCTGTACCATTTGATGAGCCCTTGAAAGACCAAACATATTTCACAGGCTGAATCATTCTGAGTACTGGCGTTTATTATCATCATATCAAAAACATTCCCTCTGTAACTGTAAGAGGATTCAGAATATACCAGAGTTAATTTCAAGCAAATAAACGTGCAAAGCACAAAATAGTGAACATTTAGCTGCCACTAACTCAAAAACACCACGGCTTCTCCAAACTGCATTGCTTCTCTTCCCAATAAGCCCATCCACTATCACACACTACTTCTGTGAAAAGGGATCATTCTAAGATGTGCATTTATAGACACTGATGCGCAGGAACAGCTTTCTGAGAATTAATGCTTATTGAACGAGATAAAGTGTGTGACTTGGGAAGCGTAAGCTCTGCTGCAGAAGGAGCTCCTCGAGAAACACTTTCCAGCATCAAAGGCATGACGTTTTATTTTCATCCTTTCTAAAAAGGGCAGACATAACACAGACTGCCAGGCATGTCACTTTTGGTTTGTTGTTTATGGAAATAAACATTTCACATATTCAAAGAATCAGGTCCCTCGTTATCATCAAAACACAGACAAAACAGCCTTGACATCTCAATTTGGGCAAAAGTTGATTTCCCCTTTTGTGCTCGAGGACAGATTATCTGAATCACCACACAACAATCGGATGCGCTTTCCGCAGTCTAGACAAATGAAAAGCATTTGTTTAGCTCACAATTTTAAAATAATGATTAAGAATTGCTTTTCAAATCAAGGGTGGATCTCACTCGGATGCAATTTTGTGACTGACTTCACGCCACGCCATCCAATCGGAGTGTCCATCCGTGGGCCCCACCCACATTCATGGTGGGCAGTGTGACTATGAGGCCAGTTGGCTCCAAAGCTGACCACTTCAGAGGCTTGGGGTAACCCAGCAAGGTCACCTACACAAAGACCAAACGGGAAGTACAGAAAAAAAAAAAAACTAAAATGGGAACCAGGAAACTAGTGCCACTGATAATAGTATTCATTCTCCAGAAATAAGTTAATCAATATACAGAATATTTACAGTATTTTCCCACAAGCTAACAGACCACAGTCTGGCATGATATAATGCGTTTTCATACAAACACTTACATTGGAGAGCGAGGACGTTTTCGGGGTGGTGATCTTCAGGCTGTACTGAGACGGCCACTCCAGGAAGATGGCGTACACGCTCTTTCCTTTAAACGTGTACCTGAGGAACATGCAAACCCCATGTCACAGACCAAAGTGTGCCACACGCCATGCCTCTTAATGAAATCATACGTGTTCAACCTCATCCCAATCGGCAAAGCATACATGCTCAAAGTAATTTTTTCATCCATTCCTCAACTCATCTTCTACTCTGGAAGCCACTGACAGGGGGTCCACATCTTGGGTAAAATGGGCACAAGGCAGGGAATAACCAATCCCATCGTAGGGCACACGCAGGGAATAACCAATCCCATCGCAGGGCACACGCACAAACATTCATACCTAAGGACAATCTGTCACCTCCACTTCACCTTAGCGTGTTTTGGGACTTTGGGAACCCCGCAAGAACATGGATAGCCCTGTGCTGGGGATTGAACCCTGGTCTCCAGTAACTTGAGAGTAATGGTAAAATCCATCCATAAATCAACTACGGGAGACAATCTTCAATGAGCAGAAATTCCCGGAACGGGGAGCAGGGTGGTACTCACCAGATTGGCACAGTGGTGTTTTCTGCCTGCACCCGCCATGGCTGGGAAGCATAAATAGCCTCCCCGTTAACCTGCAACCACTGGCCCACGGCTCGCAGCCTCTCCTCGAACACGGCGGGGATGGTGCCGTCTGCCGTGGGGCCCACATTCAGCAGGTAGTTCCCTCCCAGGGCCACAGTGCGAGCCAAGTCCTGCAGGGAGGACAAGCAGAGGGGGGGGGGGGGGTTACCAAGACCCCCGACACGTGTGTGGCTCCCTGAAACATCAACTGGTTTCTGGATCACAGTCCACCCCTCTGCATTAAGACTTTCCACATCGTCGTTTTGATATATTGTGGGGAAATTTTGAGGGAGTTTTGCGAAAGTCACAGATGCCATAGGACGGGGGATTTCTTATTTCTTCAGTGAAACCACAAGTTTTTTCAGAGCTGAATGATAAGCCAGCTTCCATTTAGCAACACAAGGACCTGTTTCACAAAGCAAGATTTCTTGTTTAACTGGAGAACTTGGCAGATTTAAATTTACCCCAGTTTTAACTGCCTCTACCTTCGTTGATTTACATTTAACCTAGACTACCTAAAATCTGACAAGTTATCCACTTAAGCAAATCCTGCTTAATGAAATGGGCCCCAGCTCCAGTCCAGTTAATTGTTAGCAATATCAGTGAATAGCAACCCATTACATGATACTTTGCACAAACACCGTAGCAACTAGTCCGCAGAGAGTGGTTCGGCAGCAGTGTGTGTACAACTGATTTAATGCGCCACAAATAAGATGAAAGAGCTAATAAACAGTATAGAACAGCTTTAACTTCTGTTGATAAAGGGTGCAGCCATCTTGGATCCTGAGCTCAGGATTGCGTCGATTTCTCTGAGTTCGCGAATCAGAATTATGACTTCAAGAGACCCTCCAGTTAAAATTTCCGACAAGGGACGCTATCGTTTCTGACTAGTAATTTACGAGTTCAAGTGGAACGGAGCATCTGCCCCCACTGAGCGAAGCGGGCCCTTTATCCGTGGTCTTCGAACAGCCTCCTGGGGCCAGGGGGTCAGGCAGCCTTGGTGAGAGTGAGTTGTGTGAGATAGACAAGGAACATGATGTGAGGAAACAAGTAGCAAGAACAGAAGGGAAAAAAAATAATAATAAAATA
>JABFDZ020000050.1:13470662-13481455 GCA_019775955.2 Pollimyrus isidori | reverse complement strand
ATAAATAATGCTACATGATAAGGCTTCAAGTGGGCCCTGTAATCGGTGATTGGTATCGGTATCGGCCGATATAGCTTATAGTGATCGGAGATCGGTGATCTGCCTCAAAAATCCTGATCGGAGCACCCCTATTTCAATTCACTTTGTACTGCGACACGTATATTGTTGAAATGACAATAAAGAAACCTTGAACTTGAATACAAATCAAGCAGCCAAGTGCAGTTAGAAAAAGTGTAAAACGGAGCTCGTAACTTACAATTTTGGTGATGTTAGTGTTATGTATTATGGCACAAAAATAAACATTACCAACTGTGGCTAATCCAAAAAGGTTTTAGAAAACAGAAAAGTTGAGCCTTAATTCTTCATGTTCACAGTGAACTTCATAAACTGACCTGTATTAAATCAATGGAAGGGTGTTCCCCATCATGAAGGTGGAGCAGGGATTTATTTAAACTTGAAATGCTTAATTTTACATTAAACGTAAACTTCTCAGAATCTCAAAACATTGGAAAATGAAAAAAAAACTATATGTATACATGGTGTGCAGCAAAACATCACATATAAATATATACCATACAAAAAGTATGACAAAAATACAAAACACTTAAAAAAATTCATATTGTGTACAATTGGGAAACAATACATGTGTATATCATCCACCTAATTGAAGTCTGAAATCATCCCACCTCCACTTTGGTATTCATCCTATTTACACATTTTGCCATATTGTTTGCATCCAGAGGGACTCGCCTCACAAGGGCACTTTTCCCCAACCCGAGTCACACTAAAAGCTTGTGACCCCGTTCCTTGCTAATATTTACACACAAGCTTGAAAGACGGGCCATAGACATGATCACTTTAATTCCCACTCAACTGTACATACAAATTCTATATGGAATGATACGTCCCTGCGTTTGTGTTTCGCAAAGAGACCCACGGCTGCTTGGGCTGAGCCGGTCTGACCCCCCGAAGCATAGACTGAAGCTCCAGCAAAGTAGTACAAGGAGTCAGGAACCAGCCATGGACCTGCTTTGCTCCTTCTGTATGCAGGAAGGGGACCACATTCACTCTTATGTCAGAGTGACCCAGATATCTGCCTGTTCTCCATCTCAGGTTCGTGAAAGAGGAAGGTCCACTTCTCCCTCCTGTCCCGCTACATTAGCCCCTCGCTCTCCGAGAGCTGCCTCCGAAGTTCCCGTTTGTCCTCTGCGTTGTCGGCCTCGCCGCTGGCCTCAGCCTCCTCCGCGTCGTCCATGTAGATGGGCCAATCGGCGTCTCCCTCGCTGCGCTCCGTGCCCTCAGATTGGCTGCTGAGGTTTATGGGGGCGGAGTCCTCGTGGGTGGTGGTGACGCAGGTGCAGCTGTCACAGAGGCCGAAGCGCTTCAGACCGTGGGACACCACCCCCGTAAAGGTGCGGCGGCAGCCTTTGCACACGATTGGCCAGTTGGAACGGTGTACCTGTTAAGAGAATCACAGCACTGCGTTATCAAGTGTCTGGACAGTACAACAAACAGCAGTACATGTAGGCAAAAAACTACGTTTCCCTGAGAGTTTCCCATAGTAACGGATATAAATATATAAAGAAAATGAGCAAAATGAGTAAAATATTTAATAATGACATGCAAATGTTCATATTGTTGATGGTAGCCTGATCAGCTACTGTAATCTCAGCCGCGATTCAAAAATAATTACTAACCTCTACCAAAAATATAGAAAATTTACTTGCACATTGTACAAACTGACTCTGCCACTGAGCAAACATACCAGATTAGACAGCATATCTTTAGGCCTGAAGGGCTGCTTTTTCCACTCTCAAAATTAGCAGCCGAGAAGGCGGCTAAATTTGCATCAATGAGGAAATAATTCAGAGCCTATTTGCTAGACGAGAATGTAAACACCTCTCACCAGTACAAGGCTCTGCTACCTGCAGAGATCACGTGACATAAAGAAACGTTGGGACTGGCTGACAGACTGGCCTTTTCTGCCAATGGTAGGGGGGGGTCAGAGGAAGGTCCCTAAGCACACATGCAGATGCTCACGGCTGCGCACTCACGCTGAGGGAGTGGCTGCGCAGGTGCTCCTGCCGTGTGAAGCGCTTGCCGCAGGTCTCGCAGGGGTACGGCCTCTCGCCAGTGTGGCAGCGGATATGCCTCTTCAGGATGCCCTTCTGCTTGGCTGTGTACGGGCAGAAAGGGCACCGGTGCAGCTTCACAGGCACCACCAGCCCATCACCTGGGGGAGCACATGCTCATGGTCAGTGAAGGCAGAAGTGAGGCACCTCGCCACGTCGCCAAATTAGTCTGCAGTGGGCAGCCAGTTCAACTGCCCTGGTTTCACCCCCAGTTTTGTAATTATTTTCATTAGTCATTTAATAAAAATGCTCGTGTTTTTATTTCAGTGCTAAATCCTTCATGGAAATGGTTTTGGAAAGGAAGTTGTAATCCAATGAAATAAAAAGTTAAAATGAATAACATACCAAAAAGTGACGCAGCACATAGACATCTTTGCTTTGAAGTCAATTTGAATAAGTTTTAGACATGTGAACTGGTGATTTTTCATACTTGTGTGACTTTTTAAAAACGTATTTTGGGACAAAGCTACACAGTCCAGTTTGAATCGAAATCTACAGAAATAAATTAAAATTAAAAATAAAAAACAAGCCTTGTTCCTGAGGGCCACATCATGGGCTAGTTTACCAGGTAAAGTTCATCAGTTCTTTTTTATATTAAAAAAAAAAAAAAAAAGCATGACTGCTTTAGAAATAAGTCTGGAGCGATATCACAGGCAGACAGGAGAGCAACCAGGAAACTGCTCCCCGCAATGCTGGCAGCCATACCAGGAGAAAAACCTGTCCGTTTTATATCAGGAGCAGGATAAATCAGCTCTGTTTTTAGCAAACTCTCCCATCCCCCAATCTGCTGCAGTGAACTACGATACTTTGGTCAGAATTTGACAACCGTTGAAAGTATAGCTTCCCTGGGGCAAAACAAATTTTGACGGAAAGAAATAAATGTCAAACTCCATAAAAAACACCTTCTGTGGATATGAATAACAATCACACGCCTCACATTGCTAGTATATCCCAACCAGCTTACATCCACCCACACAAAGCAAACAAATAGCCAATTACAATCTCACTCTGCTTCTCTGCAAATGTCACTAATACCCTGGCTACCCTAATCCAGAACTGCAAACAAGCAGATCCCCACCC
Organism: Pollimyrus isidori; assembly: GCA_019775955.2. Classification (NCBI taxonomy): domain Eukaryota; kingdom Metazoa; phylum Chordata; class Actinopteri; order Osteoglossiformes; family Mormyridae; genus Pollimyrus; species Pollimyrus isidori. Next base: position 13,478,243 of record JABFDZ020000050.1, on the reverse strand, counting down.
ACGCAGATAATAACATGTTAGCAAACCTGATGCCCACAGAGATTCTCAGCAAAGCCTACGATCCAAGCACATTACCAGAAACCCTAGCAGTACAGCACATACCTCCAACAAGAACCTACCAGTACCTCACTTAACCTCCACCTTGAAGCATCCTGAAAGCACTGGGCCAAAAGTGTTAGGCTCAGGGATGAATCCCAATTCTCAGAAACAAATTCATGGCAATGTCCACTGCTTCACAAAAGCGTGTGTTATCATTGTGTAATAATTGCGCTCCAGCGCATAGAAGGAAATGGACGTCACTGATATGGTCATACGTTTGGCCAACCTAAACAGCATGTCTTACTGCCATGACATATACATTTGACCGTTACAGGGTGTTCACCTGTGTCCTCTCCATACCAGTCGCTCTGGATCTCCATGATGGAGGACCCCCCCAGTCCCAGCCCCTCATCTACACGGCTACCCCCTACCCCTCCGCCCAAACTCTGGGCGAAGTGCTGCACCAGCTCCTCACGGCGTTGGTCGACCCCGCCCCGCAGCAGCGCTTCCAGGAACTGCTTCATATGGTAGTTGTCATATGGCAGGGAGGAGAGCTCACTACCGGCTGCCTGGCTGGAAGGATGTGGCTTGTCGCCATCGAGGGACGGCGTTCGGAAAACCGGTGTGTCCTTCCCCTCTGGGGAGTCCACCCCCTCCTCATCGGGGTCAAACTCGGCCTTGGGGTGCACCAGGCCCAGAAGGAAGCCGGACGAGGAGTTGACCTTGTCTCCCTGGCTGCCCTTAAGGGCAAGGTCCACCGGATGGAAGCTGGGAAACTCCCCCCGCGAGCTCTCGCTTTCCGAGTCTCGGCTGGCAATGGGCGTGGCTGCTGTTGGGGGCGGGGTCACCGTGGTGGCTGCTGAGCTGGGCATCTCGGAGCAGGAGAGCCCGCCGCTGTCCTCCGGGGAGTCAGAGGCTATGGCCGGGGTGCCGCTGTCAGCCAGGCCCTCCCGTTCCCGCTCTCTGTTGCAGATCTCCAGCGAAGAGCGGATGTAGGCCTTGCAGAACCCAACCACGTCGGTCATCTGCAGGTAGCTGGCGGCAGACATCACTTCGATGACGTTGTCGCTGCGCAGGTCCAGCCGTCCGGAGTAGAGGAAGTCCAAGACAAGCGAGAAAGCCTCTGCTGTGACGATGTCCAGCGAAGCCGTACTGTGCCGCTGCCCACTGTCCTGCAGGTAGTGCACCAGCAGAGCCCGGAAGTAGCCACTGCCGGCGAAGAGCACGTTGCGGTGCGCCTTGAAGACACGGCCCTCCACGATGATGCTGCAGTCACAGAAGAAGTCCCGCTTGCGTTGCTCGTTCAACTCGCACAGCAATTTCGACTGGTACGAGGGGACCTCCATCTTCTCCCTCTCTAAACGGGGCACAATAGCACACAGCAGGTTAGCGTGCTCTTTCACTGAGGGGCAGCATCACTCAGTAGGTCAGAGTATAATGTCATCCAATAGTTAAGCCAGGAGCAGCCAATCTTATCCAGAAAGGGGCGTTGTGTATGCGGGTTAGGTTACTAATTACTGGGCTGACAGGCTGAAGAGTCCTCACATCTGAATTTGAACAACTGACCCAAAGTTTGTCCCAAAAACCTGCACACACACACTGACCCTTCGCGGATAAGATTGGCGAAGTCTCAGCTAAACAACTCAGGATACAGTACTGAAAGGCACACCCGATTGATAGTATTTTTGTTTCTGTTTGTCCGTTTCTGTTTATTTTGAACTGATCCAACCTCATATCCCTTACTTACACGGCTAAATAAAACAGTCAAGTATTAAGTCCGACAGTTACAAAACCACGCTTTACTGACCCGACACACCTTTCCGAAAGCGATCGGAAACATCTTCAATAAACATCTCCAGCGAGTCGCACCTAGAAAACCCCCGAAGGCATCACGCTTTGATCCTGTTAGGCAGAGCGGCGGTTACGGGAACCGGCCCCGCCAAACAAACACCCGCGTTACGTAAGGAGGTAAAGGCGGTACACGACTCCCGGTATGAGGGGCAACCGGGATGAACGCTACCTTACGGAGTTTTAATGGAAGCCCGCGATGCGGCTCAGCACGTCCAAAAGCTGCGAACGCCTACGCCGGAAAAGAAGATAGCTAGCTAAGCCAGCTAGCATCGCCCCATCAAAACAATACAGACGGGTTTTAAGGGGAAAACCGTCAGCCGAAAGCACCTTTTAAGCGCTACACCACCTGGGTTCCCAGCACAGAACGGCAATGCAGGAATACTTTTTAAATAAACGGGGGGCAAATGAGACCGGGATGTATGTTGTTGTTTTTTACCGTAGGCAGAGAAGCGTCCACTCCAGTCGGCCGTCGGCGGCTAGCTACCTAGCAGCTTGGCTCGCGCGGCCTCGCGAACGCCACGCCACGGCTGAAACGCGACAGTCAGCTGCTAAATAGGTACACAAAGCAGACCAATCACGGAGCGCGGAGCGCGCAGGGCTCGTGCCGACGACGGCTTTTACCGAATAAAGAGATCCTAGACGGAACCTATGAGAAGGGGGGCTTGTGTGATTTGTAGTTTTAAAGTTTATGCTAAAATTATGCTTTCGGTTCCGATGAATATGTCCACAGCATTTTTTCCGCACCGCATTGATATTGATCTAGAACTTAGCGCCCATTGTGAAGTTTAACACTCTGAATCCACAGGTTCCGATATTTGTTGAAAGTTTTAAAATGTATCCTAAGTTTACCACGTATATGACGCTACGTCTCGCGGTGTGATATTAAGAATATATTAATTCAAGCCAAGAACATACTAGGATTTTGGAGAATTCCGAATTTTAAAGCGTTTAATAATTCCTCCAGACGTAAAGTCTTATATTATCATATTTCGCATTTTCTGAAAAATGCTATATGGATTCGTAGATCCTTCAAATGAATAATCAACGTGTATATGCATACATTTCCCTACAGTTGTATGTATTTGTTTTTTTATTGATATCAGAAGAGGGCGCTAAATTCCAGGAATGCTTTCATGAGCATAATCAAAATAATTCTTTGTAAAATAACTCGTCAAATTTCTGGAAGACAAGCAAATTGAAATATGACACATGCATATATAAAACAAATAAAACAAATAGCATAAAATCACAGCAATTAATATGTAATGTGATCTTGTTGTGCTAAACAAGCCTGGGAAACAATGCGATAAAAATATCTGGAAGTACATGCATGGTTTTTCATGCATGCTGTAGTGCTGTAGCAGAAACAGAAGCCTTAAAAAACCACGATCTTGTTCACTTGTTCATGCGTCCTAGCATGGAAAGATATGGGTCTTTTCCTCTAGTTTCTCACTCTCATTGTCCTCAGCGGATCTGTGCATTTGCACTTCACCTCAGGGATGGAATAATTTTCTTTATTCTCGGGCCGTGAAAGCAAACTGACGGTTCCTGCGCCCGGGGCCCACGCTCTGCCATCCGGCTCCCTTAGAAGTCTCACCCGGAGGTCGCTGGGTGACTTGTTTGTTTTAGGAATTTTCCCAGGGTAAACAGAAGAATGCTCTCTCATGGGACCACAGAACACAAAGACAGTGCAGTGGCTGCTCCCACCACATGGTAGACACCCATCCATGCCCCCCTCTTTTTGAAATCTGCATTTATAGAGCCATACAAACAGTCCTGAATTAAAATTCCATTTCTCCCTTGACTTGTGTTTTTATGACATTCTCCGCATCTAAATCTCACCCTGAAACATAGACGGAATTTTGTCTGGTCTAATACATCACTACATTTGACATAACTGGTCTTTTCAATAATTATAATCCTTAATATATATTCATAAATTCCACAACATTCATATTTAGATTTCATTTTTGTTATCTTCTGTATACAAAAGGAGAGGGGGAAGTGTATTAGCCTGTGAGCCTAACTGAGGAATTACGTCTTCCAGACGAGGACGGCATCGTAATCAACGTGGGGGTTTGCTGGGGGAGGTTACATAGCATTTGGGGTTTGGTTGCTGGTAAGGTCCAGCCTTTGGGAAGTTAATAGTGCAGGCGCCAAGTTTTACTTTGAAATACAGCATCCCAGGGCATCTGAGGGAGGCGGGGAAATCCCTGCAAAGCCCCACTCTCCCTGTAATCACTGCCTCATTTAGTTTTGCAGCTCGGAAAAAAAATCTTTTTCCAATTCTCCCTCTCAAATAGGCTGATCTCTGCCAGAAGCCACTGTGTCACTATTCATATTGCCTTTAATTTAGACAGAGAAACAGATAATAATTTCAGAGTTAGACTTCCGGCTGGTTAAGAGAGCCGTGAATACTTTGTGGATGTGCTTTAATCTGACTCTCTCTTTGGCTGTCTGTCGCAATCACACACATAAACACACACACACACACATATATATGTGTACACAGAAGATGTTATATATGTATACAGTACCATGAAAAAGTCTTAGGCCGGCAAAGAAAATTATTTTTAAATGATCCTGGTGTCGGTGTAAAACTATGATGTTATTCCTGTCAAAGTGTGTCAACGTAGCCATTTCAGAACCTCTGCTAAAATCATCCCAGTATTTGCAGCAACCATCCAGTGCAGCCATGTATTTTTTGACTTGGCCACTAGCTCACCTCATACAACTAGTCAATCTGTCGCTGACCTTTTAAACCAGGGGTCTCCAACTCCGGTCCTGGAGAACTACTATCCAGTAGGTTTTCTATCCCACTTGGATTCTGATGAGCCACATTTTCTCCTCTGTCACCAAACGCTCCCAAAACAGCACTGCCATATTTTGTGTTCTCCATCTATACTCACAACTTCCATGTCGTCGGTTCAAATCGCCTTCACTGGCTCATGAGAATAAATATTATGGAAAGTTGCCACTGAATCATCTATCATTTTTTTATTCAGCAAACGCTTCTTAATCCAAGGTGACATGCGTTTTTGAGAAAACAGGGTCAATCTGTGGAGTGACTGAGGGATTAAGAGCCGAGGTGCTGTGGCCGTTTGGCAGACAGAAGTAAAGCAGCTATTGTTTAGCAGCCAGGATTAAGGGTGTGCAGAGTGCCAGTCCAGGTCGAGGCTCTCGCCTGCCACACCAGCGCCTTCCCATACCTATGCTGCTCACTGCTGTAATTACCGACTTACCCCTTTGTAATTAAGTTCAAACATAGTAGTGTGGCATAGAAACTGGAGGCCTTAATCCCCCCCGGTCACCGCACCACCTCGCCACAGCCTGACAGCGCCCCGGACCCCCGCCAGTAGGTCGTGGCGTCGCGGCCCCAGCTTCACACCCACCGACACTCCCCCCACTCAAGTATGTGGCCAAGACAGGAGAGGGGGGTGTCATCTGTCAGGCATCAGCAGCTCGCTGTCCACTCTGCGGGGAGATGAACCACAAGAAACAGGGCTGGCTCCAAACCTCCGCAGGCCGTTCCCATGTGACCTGCGTTTCCGGCATGTTCCATGTCCCTGTCATATTTCTTTTTGCCGCTGTTGTTTTTCTTCATCTTTTTTTCAAAGATGTTTTGTCTGTCACACCTTCCCATCCACACCACTGACACTGTCTCTACGTCCTCTTCCTCCACACCCTGCATAATCCCTTTCTAGCGATGCTAATATTAACTCCCCTCCGGAATGCATATGATGTGCTTTATGACACCGACACACTAATTCCTACTCTCTTGAAATTCCGTCAGCCAGAAGTGTTGGCCTGATGGCCGTCCGATAACTCCGACTCTTGGAATGCCGATTCAACCCCCACACAGTCCAGGTCAGTCAATTTAAACAGGCAAATGCCACCTACCACTTGGCGACTTAATTCCAACTTTATATCATCAACCTGATGTTCCCATCAAGTGCTGTGACCATAATACTGGTGCCGTCTTACAGCACAGTCACCTACTATATCATTTAACTAAATGTTTGTTGGTAATAAATGGCTATGCATGCATTTGCTCCCCAAAAACAAAATTTGAGTAAAGGATATTCTCAAAATGGGATTGTTCTGGTTAAGTGTGTTACCTGCACGCAACCTTTAAGTTGACGTTTTCACATGGCTGATGTAAGAGGTAAATCTTGGGGCTGCTTCACACAGCAGACTCCTAAATGTGTCCAATGCACACAAAATCTTGACCTTTAAACCTGAACTTCTAATGCTTTCTATGCTTTCTTCTTTGAAAGTCTGCCTAGTTACAGGATGTCGGACTGCACACAAACATTATTAAACTATTTATGAAGCTCAGAAGTCAAACAGCATGGCCGCATGGGCTGAGAAAACAGAGAGAAATATTTTTATTCCTTAATTTTTTTTTCTCATTTTTCTATTTGGCTCATAAAAGATTTTGCCCGGCTTGTGATGTGGCCAAAGACCTTAGTCAGAATGAACTGATTACCACTGAGTTTGAAATCCTTTGAGTCATGGCACACAGTCGCATTCTTTAAGGCCTTAAAAATAGTAACAGTCGTCTTTTTTTCTGTCTTGTTTTTCTCTTTTGGTGTCTGTGGGGCATCCTTTCTTGGTTTGGGGACCAGAATCATAACCAGATACTTTCTTTTCTCTTTGCTCTTTCCCTCTGTTGTTGGAGCTTGTTTAATCTTGAGGAGAAAATTGACTTAGCGTGGGAAAGGCGGAATTCTTGGGGGAAAGGTTTTGTTGTTTTAGAGTTGCGTGTTTTTTTTTTTTTTATTCATCCCTGAAGAAGGACAGCTTGTGCCAAAACCTCATAAAGTTAAACAAAAAAAAAAACCAACGACGGGGGGAAAAAAGAAGGAAGCCGCAACGCCACGACAAAGATGGGGTCTGTCTGCGACTAAAGAGCTTTACAAATGACAGTCTTCAAAAAAAAAAAACAGCATTGGGGAAGGGGGGGGGGTGAGGAAATTTTGATGGGTTGGGGAGGGGGGCGGAGACATTCCCTGTGCCACATTAAAGACATAAAAAAGAAACAAACAGAAAAACATGTCTGACATGAAGACACTGGTTTCTGTGGCGACGGACAATGCCTGCTTGTGGCATAGCAAGGCCTGACCATCCTGTCTGGACCCCGGCACCAGTGAAAGTTAGCGCGGTCGCCCCGTCGCTCAGGGTACCGGCCCTGTGGGAAAGGGTTTGAAAGGCACCCTATCTGGGCCCACAAAGAGGCCTTTTGCTTCCTCTTGCCATCTTCTAGCCTTTTTTATTTGCCTTTGGGGAGCCGGATGGGGCCCCTGGTGGAGGCTACTTGAACTGCGGCGCGTCGGCCTCTCGCTGACAGCCCGCTCGGAGTCGCCCCTAACGTCCGCCCTGCTGCTGCCGGCCGGACGCCCCGCCCCGCGCTCCCGGCTGCCATCTTTCCGTCGGAAACCACAAGGTCCGCATGACTAAGGGCTGGAAACGTGACCTGGTAACCGTAGACACAGAAGGAGCATTCCATCCATTCCATCTAGACAGTCGAAACGTTTCTTACCAGGCGCATCTACGGGCGACAAGGGGGTGTGGATTTGTTGGTGCACAGCCCCGCCCCCCCGGGGGGGCCGCCCCCCCCCCGCGGCCGGGCGGGGGGGGGGGGGGGGGGGGGGGGGGGGGGGGGGGGGGGGGGGGGGCGCCGCCCGGGGG